>JAAGKR010004471.1:19707-60870 GCA_011419295.1 Clarias macrocephalus | reverse complement strand
AAAAAAACCCCAGACAAATTAATGCGGAGAAAGAAGAAGAAGAAAAAAAAGATTTTTCTTGGAGAATGATTCCTATTTTTGTTTTGTTTTGTTTTTATAGACATGCATTTTTCATGAAGTGGAACAATGGTAGGGTTTGAAGAGCGGCGAGGGTTCCAGGGACGTGCGTTTCCAGTCACGTGAGTGCGAGGAAGAAAACAAACATATACAGGGTTTTTACTGTAAATGATATGCCTGTGGATCTTCTGGATTGCGGATATGACTTTTTCTATGTTTCTCATAGCGGCCTGGATAAATATGTAGCAGACGCCCGGGCCGAAGCGACAGCGATACCGAGCGGCATTATTCATGCCGGAGCTCGGGAAGCCATGGGAAGCTTCGGGAAACTCGACTGTTGCCCGATGGTTGTGTTAATATTTACTGCAATCGTGGCTTCTGTGTGTGTGTGTGTGTGTGTGTGTGTGTGTATGTGTTATAAATCCACTCCCCTTACATTACTACCACAAGCCGTGAAAACAAACCGCAAGTAACAGAATCTAACATTTGACATAACTATTACTTTGTATGTTGAAACTCATTTAATGTTGAAACTCTTTTATAAAATATAAATCGGGATACTACATTTAACTAAGTACGCACTGCAAGTGCGCCCTCTTGTGGTGTACTAGGTAATAGCTACATGAGCGGCGGAGAAATATTACGCAAAACAAACAATCTGTTAAATTCATTAATTATCGATCATCGGGTTCTCATACCTGACCGCTCCATCAAATGCAAGCGCTAATGCTGCTTTCTGCTAGAGGCTGTAATTCTTTAGAGCTGCGACTTTCAAAGTGACTCAACAGCGCTAAAGTTTATTGTCCGATTTATCTCAAGCAGCTTTATTTCATACAGCTTTTGAAATATAGGATTGAAAAACGACTAAAAGTATTTAATAAGCAGAGGTGGAAAGTAACGAATGACATTTACTTGCGTTACTGTAATTGAGTAGTTTTTTTTTGTGTACTTCTACTTTTTAAAGTAGGTTTTAAAATCTGTAATTTTACTTAAGTATGTTTTGTTTGAAGTATTGTACTTCACTACGTTTTAAAATCACATTCGCTACGGAGTAAAAAAGAAATGAATAATAATAAAATAATAATAATAATAATAATTTTAAAAAAGCACCCCGGAAACCACTGATTGATTGATTGATTGATTGATTGATTGATTTATGGAGAACAAACGCGCTGAATTCACACTAACGATGGAGACGGACAAAAGAGATGCCGTGATTCGACCCAGCTGAAAGCGAAATGCCATCAAATTCTTCTGAAGCAAACCCCCGGCCATATTTAAGCCACCACTTTGATTTCAAGCTCAAGAAAGGCAACAGCTTTATACACAAAGGTGTCCCTTCAATCAAAAACAACTCATTTGAGATTTAGATCCGCTTGGCTTTTTTTAACTACACTAGAATCCCCCATCCCACCCCCGCTGTTAAAAAAAAAAGTAACTCAGTAACTTTTACTCTGAGTACATTTTTTTTTTCTAGCTACTTTTACTTGAGTAGATTTTTAGACCGGTAACTTTACTTGTACTTCAATAAAATTTCATTAAAGGATCAGTACTTTTACTTGAGGACAAGTAAAAGTGCTGATAAGTGATCAAATGCTGCACAACTTGTGTTGTTGCTTGTTGAAATGTCTCCTATTGTACAAGTGAACTTTTTCTTCCTGCTCCACACTCCAGTCCAGTAGGTGGCGGTAGCGCACCAACCGCACTTACAATCAAAAGAAAAAGGAGCAAAAATATCGCAAACCAGAAGTTATATTTTTTTGCACCAAGCAAAATTTTCATGTATTTTAAAGTTTATGTTTGGTTTTCATTTTTAAGTTAAAATAAACAATGTACAAAGTGTGAATCGATTCTGAATCAAAAACCGACCTGATGAATCATTTAACTGAATTGGATCATCACATGAATGATTAACTCAGGTGCTACACAGTTTGCTCTTTTGACAGGGAAAATCTACTCAATATGTTGCAGTTAGCTGCCTAGCGTGTTGATGATAAAAAGATGAACCGCAAGGCGTCGATTTTTATTTCCTTACTCTGTAGCTTGAATGCACTGGGGTTAAAAAGGGTAACGTTTTGAGTTACGTTCTGACTTTCTGAAAGTCAAATGCAGCGTTACGTTAAAGAAAAAAAAAGTTAGCTAATTAGTTTATAATGTACACTGTAGGTTATAATGATTTAAAATGATAAAGCACAAACACAGATATCGGTATATATCCATATCTACAGTATATATGTATCTACTAAATTTAACCACGTACGCACTGCAAGTGCGCCCTCTTGTGGTGTACGAGGTAATAGCTACATGAGCGGCAGAGAAATATTACGCAAAACAAACATAATCAGTTAACTTCCAAATAGCAATTCATTAATTATTGATCAAAATACTAGACATAAACATTAATATATCAATGCATGATAAATAACAGCTCTAATACCAAGGCAAGTTTAGTTTAATGTGAATAATCATGGTGAACGCAGGTGTCTGTAGATTATCTCGACGGAAAGAGGCCCAAGCTACCAATGGACCGAGACAATGGTAGAACATCCAGAGGGGAGGTCCCTTTTCTTTACATTGCACTCTGTGCGTGACATAACGTCCTTTTTCCATCACCTTGCCCTCGTGGGGGCCGACAGGATGGCAGAGGTGCTGTTACATAAATGAAAGAAGATTTCTTCTTCTGCTCCTGTGAACGTCCTTAATTCCACACTGTTATGACTTTAAGCCCTGGCTGAGTGTGTGTGTGTGTGTGTGTGTGTGAGTGTGTGAGTGTGAGAAGGCGTCCTTTCGATAAAAGCTTATATGGTCTTTAAATATAAGCAGACTTCTTTGTCTGGCCGCCAGCAGTCATTTATATCTGGCGGATTAGAGGGAGTGAAAGCGAAGCCACGAGACCCGCCATTTTTCCAAACACAGAAACAGGAGAGTCGTTCTGAGACGACTCCTGCAGGGCTGCGGAGACGCGACCGAGGCTGAGAAAAAAAACGTTGTTTCTTTTTTCTTCTTTTTTTTGTTTTTTTTACAGAGATGAAAAGTTTAGATGTCCATCGCAGTCATGAGGAACTGCAATGAAAAACACACACACACACACACACACACACAGTATACAGCCTACAAACTTTGATGTTTCTCAGACATCCTGACAAATCCTGAATGCCGTCGTGCAAAGCACAAGTGTGTGAATGTGTGTGTGTGTGTGTGTGTGTGTGTGTGTGTGTGTGTGTGTGTGTGTGTGTGTGTGTGTGTGTGTATGTGTGTGTGTGAATGTGTGTGTGTGTGTGTGTGTGTGTGTGTGTGTGTGAATGTGTGTGTGTGTGTGTGTGTGTGTGTGTGTGTGTGTGTGTGTGTGTGTGTGTGGGTGGTAGAGAAACAAAGGGGGGGGGGGGGGGGTCCTGTGTGCTGCCACAGTATAGTCGCGTCACACATTCACATGACTCCAGTGGCCGCTGGCATCATGAGCTCTAAGCCTGGCCTGACTGGCAGAAAGACACCCGCATCAGATTATTCGCTGTTTAAATTACTGGATTATTTCGGATTTTTGTAGAACTGACCTGAGCACCACCTACAGTCTGCAAAGTAACAATTTGAAAAAAGCGAGAGGTGAACCTTGGGGTGATGCCTTTCTATCTCTGACTGTGGATTCGTACTGTACAGTCATGTCAGGTGGTTACGCAAAATGACGCACCCAAGAGATCTGATCTCCACTTGCTGTGCTTCCCATCCATCTGGATGAGAAAATCATGGATAATTCACTCTGCCATCCTTTTTCTTCCCTTACAATAAAAATTCCTGGCAGGGCCTCCGAGTGGCGCAGTGGTAAAAGCGCTCGCCCCATCATCTGGAGATCGCCAGTTCGATTCCCGGGTGGTGCTGTAACCTCTCGCAGCCGGAGGTCTAGAGAGAGCTGATTGGCCGAGCTCTCTCAGAGGGGAGGGATGAGAGGTACTTAGTGGTCCTCCCACATTAATCACGGCTCTACAGTCAATCAGGGGCGTCTGTGAGCTCTCGCGAGCGGAAGGAGCGGATAGCGCCGTCCTCCGAGTGTGTTACTCCGCCCCCAACAGTTTGTGAGCGAGCAGTTTGAAAAGATACGGTCGGCTGGTGTCACGTGGTTCGGAGGAAACATGTGATAGTCTTCGGCCCTCCCGGCTGAGTGGTAGTAGTAGCTTAATGTGGAGCCCCCTAGTGACGGGGACTAAATTAGGGAGAAAGTTTGGGGGGAAAAAATCCCTCCGTTACCTTGCACCTCCAGGGTTCGATTCCCACCTCGGTGTCTGTGTGCATGTTCTCCCTGTGCTCGGTGGGTTTCCTCCAGGTACTCCGGCTTCCTCCCACATTCCAAAGACATGTAGATTAGGCTGCTAATTGGTGTTCCCAAATTGCACCCATTAAAAAAAATTACCATTTGGAAGACACAAAAACCGATAAGATCGCTTTCACATTTCCTTTCCCAAAATATATTGATAATATCAGGTACAGCTCGAAGACTTGACTTCATTGTTCTCTTTGTACTTAATGGCATCTGCAAACCGACTAGGTGCACAAACTGCCACCTGCTGTATCAGAGAGTGAAAATACACCAGTGAACCCGAGTACGGAGAGGAATAATAATAATAATAATGTGCCCACGGTTCCAGTGGGGGGAGGGGGAGCAATCGTTCCTGGTGACGGTACAAATCGATCGTGCATAGTGTCCTAAAAAGTGTCCTGAAAGTTGCTAGACGGCACACGGAATCACGGAGTAGTGTGTTTAGACGATAGAATTTGGTAAGTTCAGCATTACAAACACAGTTAGAGCAGTTTATCTGTCTTTAAAGCGTGCGTGTGTGTATGGGACAGTTTTTTCCAGTTTCAGTCTCACATGACAAATCATGGTGCGAATGCAAAAATCCTGATTTTGGAAAGGGTCAGAGAGTCTCTGCACTCCGCACGAGCATTTGGAACCTCTCTCGCAACCATCTCGGCTTCTCCGCTCTTGGCAAATGTTGGTCTCTGTAGCTTTCTCTCCATCTCTCCGTCTCTCTCTATCCACATTCGTCCCCCCCCCCCCCCTCCTCCTCCTCCTCCGACCTCATCGTCTCTTTCATCAGAGCTGGCAGTTCGTCTGTACTCTGCATTCTGCACTAATTAACAGCCTTCAGAAGGAGACCACCAAACTGGAGAACTGGCACACTCTGGATGAACGTTGTGTGTTTTTTTCCATCCCACACACACACACACTTAGACACAACATGTCATGTCAGTGTGTGACGGTACCGGAGCCACACAAGCGCTCTCAGTCAGTCACGGCGCATAAGATCGCAGAGGTGTGAACGGCGAAGCCGCGTCGGCGCCTCCCGCAGGACACGACGGCGGCTTTGTCTCCCACCGCTCCACGCCCGACTGGCACACATTATTACTGATGATGCTGCGCATGTCGCGAACATGGAGAGTTTAACTTAATGCGTTCTGACTGCGGCTTCCTCAAAGCTAAAAAAACACACTGAAACCTTTTTACTCCCGGACGCCGAGCTAGACGCAACGGCAAGTTCGAAAACGTTCACGTTTCTAAATAAATAAACGTTACGGATGGATGGATGGATGGACGGGATGTCATGACGTCATGATGTACCGTATGTTCTTTTCCGAAGCCGGAGCCGACAAGAGATGGATGTTTGTTCGAATCCCGTAGAAATGAAACGAATTAAACTTTGATTAATTACGCACGCAGGACTCATTAATTAATTAATTGATCATTAAACTAATTACTTCCGCATACCAGACTGTGACATTGGAAAGTTGAATTAAAGCTTTTGAGTTATTTAGTAAAGTGCGATTATGATTTAGATATTCATATTTATCTTGAACTAAAATGAAACGTTATCAATTTAAAGAAATACACGACGTACCGAGCCCTTAATGGAGCATGAAAAAACAATACAAAAGAAGAATAAAATGAAAAAAGATTTGCAAAAACCCTGATCAATAAATAAATGCTAAAAATCCTCATCCGTTACAATAATTCATAAGCATTAATTGTAGCTCTTTAGCTAAACCAGGCTAAACGCTGCTAAAAACACATTATGCCTTCATTATCTATCTTTCTAACCAATCATGACACAGAAGGCGGGATTCCTCAACCTCACACAAGCTGGCTAAGAGTTTTGCATTTAAAAAAAAACATTTCATCATCATTATTTTAAATATATATAAATAAATAATAAATAAATAAATAAATAAATAAATCGCTTAATGATACATAAATGTCGTTTAGCTTTGGTTATGCAAGATGATCGTGTAACCGAACGTTATCTACATAACCGACCAATAATCTAACCTAATATTATTTATGTCTGCATTAATTTGCTTATTATAAACACACAGGAGATGAACATTTAAACGGTGCAAAGGTTTTAAAGAAGCCCGTACACACACCGGTGTATGACGATCCTGGCCGAGGTGGGTCAGAGCCCCCTGCAGTCGTTCCCGTGAACGTTCAGCGAGTGGAACGCCTGGTCTTTGAACATCGATGGTTAACTCGTCGCTAACTTGCAGAAGGGACGCGTCTGAAAGTTCTGTTCAATAATATAAACAATCACTGTCATACTTCACACTTTGATTATTTAAATACATAATACAGCAGAACCTCGGCGAGTTCTTCAGGAGAGATTTCGTACTGTGAAACGCATTTTCCCATAGGAAATAATGTAAATGCAGATAATCCGTTCCAGCCACATGGAAATATGACCAATATTACCAATTTCCAACACTATAATCATATTTTTGTATATAAATACAATCAAAACATTTAGAAAAGACGTGTAAATGAAGTAAAATATGAAATAAATAAATAAATATTAAACCTCACTTAATTCCTGCTGAAAGACCGAACCAAACTGAAAGCCCTTTACTTCGTGCTGACATTCTGGAGATCCATGGTGCTTCGTCTTCACTAAATCTTGCGCAAAATATGTACAGTAAACTCACTTCGCTTGACTTTCCACTGACGCAAACGAGTTTTGAACGGCTCCAGGACGCAGGCGCGACTTTCAGTTCGGTTTGCTTGAAGATGCTTTGTATGCTGATGCTAATTTCTTGCAAAATTCAAGTTCTTAAGGTGTAAATTCATAAGCGAGGGCATTGGCATGCTGAGGTTCCACAGTATATCCAATGAACTTATGTAAATATTGGTTAGAATTTCAGCAATTATCCTTCAGCCTTATTACAAACACTTTTTTCGTGTTGCAGTTTGTGCCTTGAAATTGAAACCCTGCAACTTTTTTAACCACATACGTGACTTAAAAAA
This sequence comes from Clarias macrocephalus, assembly GCA_011419295.1. Taxonomy (NCBI): domain Eukaryota; kingdom Metazoa; phylum Chordata; class Actinopteri; order Siluriformes; family Clariidae; genus Clarias; species Clarias macrocephalus. The sequence continues at coordinate 53,528 of JAAGKR010004471.1, read as the reverse complement.
TCTGATCACTAATATCATATTAAACATCTGAGACGGAAACACAGACTTCATTTCATTTCATATCACGTCGCCACACTCCATCATCATCCTCTGTCACATTTCACACCGACGCTTCAAGGATCTGACGTTTCCCTGCTGAACCTCGCGACACTACGCGAGACCGAACAACAACTGGACGACAGGCGGTCACGTCGAATCGACACATACGCAGACGATTCATCCCTCGCCCTCATCCATCACTCCGAACGCGACAGGACCGGAGCCGCCGGTCTCCGTAGCAACGGCCCACGCTGGCTCCCGCGCTGTCTCATTAGCATAATCGTTTATTTTTTTTGTTGTTTTTTTTTTTTTTTGGCCAGTCATGCCAGTGTGACAGCGGCGACCGGCTGGAAAGAGTCACGCCAGGACACTGGACGAGTTTGTTCTTTATTTGTCACACGTCGCCGCGTCTGCACAGCGTATCCTGCATGACCGGAGCTTTTATTTAGCAATCAGGGGCCTTGTTCAAATACACACGCCGCCCATGGAGGATCATGTTCACGCTGCACACGATATTTCACTCCCCGTGTCACCCGCATCCATAAAATATAATACTGATACTGTGATTACTCTTTTTTTTTTCTTTTTTTTTTTTCCTAAACTGTCCGGCTCGCTTTTATAGCTACAGGACAAAAACTAAATGCAAATGATTTGATGCTGTTTATATGTAATATTTAAAATTCTTACGAATTCTTTCTTTCTTTTCAGAGTTACAATTTAATTTTTTAAAAATTGACGTTTGAAGATGCTTTTATTTAAAAATTTTAAAGCCTGTTTTACTGACAGCTTTTTTTTTTCAGGTATATTTTAATGGACGTTCAAGTCAAACCGGGACTTTTGATGGTACAGAATAACAGAGAGTAAATCCTCCCTTTGTGTCTCTATATAATCTCCCGCTACAGTAATGCACTCAGCGTTTCACTCGCGCTTGAATCCCATCAAGGTAGAAAGTTTTCGGACTTTCATGTCCAATACGCCGGCCTCCCAGGAACTCCAGGTGTTGAGTGCAACAAGGTCACGTGCAGGTGGTGTTGGTGAATGATTGTGTGTTCAGTTCCCACAGACAGATGCGTCTCACCCGCAAGTTGGCGACGAGTTAACAGTCGATCGAGTCTCATAGATCAGGTTCTCCACTTGCTGAATATTCATGGGGACGACTGCAGCCACCTCGTCATCGCCAGGATCGTCATGCACGGACGTTAAAAATGTCTGCACCGTTCAAATGTTTTAGTGCGCTTGTAAAACTGCGCTGTGAATGTCAATCAGACTTACACCTCTCTAGAAAACTCTCTAGAAGTTTCGTCCTAAGTTGTACATTATGTATTATATATCACGATGACTGACTCAGGTTTGTCCAGGCGCTCAGTGTGAATTAGAGAAGAATGAATTCGTTTGGTTGACTGGGTAATCGGTCAGATTTGTAAAAGCCTCAGCTCTGTGGTTATGGTGTTGGACTACTGAGTGGAAGGTTCTGGGTTTAAACCACAGCAGCACCAAACTGCCACTGCTGGGCCCTTGAGCAAGGCCCTTAACCCTAAACCGCTCACATGTGTAACGCAAGTCTCTCTGGATAAGAGAATACAATAAATGTAAAAGAAAGGGAAAAATGATAAGAAAATGCATAAGCAATGATTAGAATTATGATGACAGGTTAAAAAAATATATATATATATAATAAAATAAAAATAAAAAGGTTTCCCAGGAGCAGGTAAAAAAAAAAATCGAATCAACCCAGCTAACGGAATTGTTTTGCTGACACAGAACAGTTTCACTTCCTGTATTTGGGTCTATTCTGAATCGAGTTACTCAGAAAGCGCTGACGTTCAACTGGAATCAGCTTTCGACCGTCTCAGACCAGTCGCTTTATTTTTGTTGTTGTTTTTTTGCACCTGATCACGATTGCTTGCGTTTACACTTTGGACACAGTTTGGAGTTTGGAACACCACTTACGTTTCCACCAGTTTGTCAACGCTGCATGAAATCAGCTCAATGAAACCCTGGCACGCTTCCTGCTCGGAGCTTTTAACAAGCGGACAGGCCTTCGCAATCGGGGATCTTTCTTGGTAAACCCAGCTGAGCGCAACAAGGTCATGAGATGTATACCAGGCCACTGGGACAGCGCACTGCCTGCGGCTGCTGGGGCGAGCGGCTCCACTGAACTCGCGCTACTGACGCCAGGACTGCACAAAAATCGACTTCCCACGGCCTCATTAAAAGCGGATTTACGACAACGTCTCAGAGAAAGGGAGGCGATCTGGGACGTGTCCTACTGATTTTAGATCGTTAGCGAATGCGCCGGTCCGGTCGGACCGGAGGCCGGCGCGGGCCGACGTCCTGCGAGATGCGTCCCGGCGTATCTCTGAAAAATCTGCAGCCGCACAGAACTCGCATTGTGTGCGCGGATTTGAGGAGCGGCTTAGGGCACCGACGAGAACAGGGCGTCCTCTGAGAGGGGCCTCATCCCGACAGGCGCTCGCACCACTCCCGGAGCGAAGAGACGGAGACGAAGGAAAAGATGACACTCAGGCATGTGGAGGGGTTGATTAGAGATGTGATAAATGCTGAAAAAAGAGAAGCGACAAAGGAGGGATGATCAAAGTTGGACGGAAGGATGGCGTGGATTTGCAGATGTAACGTAAAACCACCAGCGCCACCAGTACACCCTGAGCTATGGTCCCACTACAAGAACACACCAACCTCATACAATCAATCTACGTGTTTCCAATTCAATCCACTGACAGACTGGATGTTCCTCCACATCAAGAGCATTACGCCTCAATTCACATCAAACTGGATGCAACCTAATTAAAAAAATAATAAAATTCCCATCAGTCATTGCAGCGACAGGTGTCCGAGGTGCTTATGTTACCATGGTAACGCACGGAGGAAGTGACGTCCGCGCTGGTGACTTCGCAGGGTGGAGTTCTGTCGAGGGAAGTTTCCCTTCGCCGATATTCCCTGCAAAGGGTGCAGGGAGCAGGGAGCAACCCTGTGAAGTGCACTTCGGAATGGAACGCGGCCCGGGGTTATTTTAATTTTCACCCTCCCCCATGTCCTCCCCCGAAACATACGGAGACTCATCCTCAAGGGCTTCGTTAACACACGCTTTCACACCTGGGAACAATGTTGCCAATCGGCATGCAAGAGAAAAAACGAAAAACCCGGAGGAAATAAAAAAAGATTTCAGTGATGCATCATGTTGCAGTTCACCCATCGCAATACCAAAATTAAAGATTTATATACAGTATGTTTTGCATGCGAGGGGGTTAGAATGTTGCAGTTCCTATATAGTCCAACAGGTGGCGTGCTCTAAACTGTTCACACACTCAAGGGTAGAACCCAAGTGAATACAGTCTGACGTTATCTAGTGCTGCGGGATTTGTTTCAAATGAAAGGAGCAAACTTACAGCAAAATACTGAATTATTACTTAAGATTACTGCGAATTAATTGGCACCCCGTCCAGGGATGTGAGTGAGTGAGTGAGAGAGATACTTAAGAAAAAAAAAATTTTTTTCACACATCCTAGTTCAGAGCCGGGACACGGCGCCCCTGGAGGGTTAACAGTGGCAGCTTTGGCGGTGCTGGGACTTGAACCCCCGACCCTCTGATCTGTAGCCGTTTGAGACACAGTCCTACGTCCTGCTCACAAGTTCACGCAGGATCACATGTTAGACGTTTTATAACGATCATAATCAATGTAAAAGAAATGTCATGTCATATCACCCCCCCCCCTCCCTTACTCAAAACCGCACGCACCACGACGAATAACCGTGACTTTTGTGTACCGTTCCACCCTTAGCGAGAAGGGGAGGGCTGCCTGCTGCAACCTGCTCTTGCATGTTTTAAATATCTATCGCTGGAATTCAGCAACCGTTCTGAGCCTTCCATCAGAAACGTGTTTGTGTGTGACCAGGTTTCCTCTTCCTTTCGCAGTACAGGAAAGTGTGGCAAAGTTCACGTCTGTAACTACACCCACGCTGCAGCAGATGCAGATGCGACGGAGGTCGGGTTTGAGTCGACTTCCAGTAGCGCTGAGCTCTGAGCCGACTGACCGTGCGCCGGAAACGGCCGCGAAGCTCCGGCTTCTGGATCTCAACAGAAGACGGTGAAGGCTGTCACTGTACCTCTGCGCCGCGACACACAAGCACACACTCGGCAGACACTTTTCCATTCGGTCAGCGGCGAGCAGCAGCACACTGGTCCCTTCCAAACTCAGCGCCACTTCATTAAATGACTTCAGACTCCTGGCACGGGCAGTGGGAAAAGTCGATATTAACTGCGCGCGTGTGTGTGTGTGTGTGTGCACGAGATCTACGGCTCAGCCAACAAAGCCTGCAGTTGTTGTTCCCCCGCCTCCTTTCTCACACCGGCGGTACCTGAGAACGTTACAGATGTTTGATGGCGTTACAGATTCCTAAAATCAAAATCATGCCGAGCGACCTGGTCCACTCCGGACGGCAGAAGCGAGTGATCTGACGTAGCGGAGAGCAGGTGGGAGTGCGCGCGCGGCGACACCAGTGCGCGGATCGAGATGTCTGCGTGAGCTCATTGCTTTCAGCAAGCCTGCAAAAACAGCTGAGTAACAAAACGAGTACAGTTCGCTGCAGCAGGTCCAGCGTCGTCCAGACAGAGCGGCTGGCTGACGGCCGGCTCGAAACCATAAAACCCCGAATTCTTTCATTGCAAAATAATAAATGAGTCAGGAATGTAAAAAAATAATAATAAAAAATGTGGATAAACAGCAACCGGGAGTTCTAACAAAGCTTTTAGCCGGATCGCGCACGATAGTATAAAGAGGCACGAAGCGAGGCCTGGGCGATCATAGATTCACGCGGCATATCCTCGACAGGCGTGGCGGTTGATTACACAGAGTGACACGCCCGCTAGGTTTGATCCGTGATCTGATTATATCGCATTGAAAAAGTCTAACTGGTGGACGTTTTGGCCTCCATTTTAAAAAAATCCCCGCTCGCCCCAGAGAGAGAGAGAGAGAGAGAGCGCGAGAGCTGGATTCCAGACGCCAACCGGCAGAAAATCGCAGCACAACTCAGGCGTGTGATGGCTGCAGGGATTCTTTAATGCCTGCGGATTTCCACTCGACTTGCGGCGCGTTAAAGGCCTCTCGCGCTCAGCCGCATCGGACCCGACGTGCGCCAGTGCCGTTACCGGACTCCAGGCACCGGAGGGGAAGAGCTCGAGTGCACTCGAGTGCAGTTTACAGCGGTGGAGGCTCTTATGTGGAGGCCTGCGCGTCCACCTCGGGATCGGTCTGATTGCTCAGTTGGGTGCACTTTTGCTCTCCGCTCTGGTTTCAGGGTCGTTTCTGATGTAGCGAGGCAGCAAAAACAAGCCGGGCTTTAGCAGCGTCCTGCTCTGGTACAATGGCGGCCTTTTATTACAGCAGCGCCGCTGGCGCGCGGGTAGACGTAGGGAGCTGCGGCGAAGAAATGCCGTGATGTCATCGACGAGGGAGGAGGATGGGGGGGCTGATAAACAGCAAGGGCCGAGAGACAAGAGACAGAGACGCTGAGAGAGAGAGAGAGAGAGAGAGAGAGAGACAGATCACGATGGAAAAAGCTGGCTTGTGATTTTACAAATATCAACATTTCAGTGTAGAGAGAATTAAAAACATGCATACGGTCCTAAAACCAATAATCGTGCTACCGTAGTTTGCTTCACTGTTATAAACACAAGTTATTTTTAATTAAAAGTGTTTCAATATTACTCGCGCCAAGACATTCCCACATGTTTGGATGATAAAAGGAGTTCCTGGGAGTTCCGGCGTTTCAGATCACGGCTCCGGCGTACCGAGGAAACAAGGTTCTACCTTGATGGTGTCCAAGTGCGAGTGAAACACTGGGATTAGTGCGTTAGTGTAGCCGGTGATTAAATAGAGAAATGAAGGGAGGGTTGTTTCATAGAGGTCGCGTTCGCCTGTTTAAAGAAAACAACTTTCTCAGGATCCGAGTACATTTAAAGTTGCGAAACGTCCACGAAGCAGGTTAGTTCCTGTTAACGTTTATGTTACAGCAGCTACACCCAGCAGCATCTTCCCTCGCCTGCTTCTCTTTTCTCCTTCTCTTGAAGACACACCAAGACATGCGTCCGCCGCCGCCGCCGCCGCCTTACTGAGAAAAACGCACCACGTGAACTCGTACTGACTGTTACGTACAAGAACTGACGCTTCACACTCGGCCTGAAATGATTTACGGATAAACTGACCAGTCCGAATTGAGGATTCAGCGATTTTCTAAAAATATGCCATGTGTTATTTAATGCATTAATACAAAACCCTTTTTTATTTATGGGCAAAAAAAAATAATAATAAATCCGGAATTTTGTTTGAATTTGATGTAGAGACAAAATAGATCAAAGTTACAAATGTGCGCCAATTATGAAATTACACATCGATGTGGATCCCAGGTCACTCTGTGCATGTGTGTGTGTGTGTGTGTGTGTAGGTTCGGAGGAAACAGAGTGAAAAAGGGCCACCACGAGTCATTTCCAGCAGGTCAAACCCGGCGCTGTTTAAAAGGCTAAAGTGACAGACGGCTCCAGCACGCGGCCTCGCCGATTCAACTCCGTTTGTTTGTTCTAATTAAAACGAGCTAGCGTGGGACGCCCGGCCTAATGAAGCCATTCATCTTCACCGCGCAGCTCCGCGGCTGACAAGAGAAAGAGCCGATCCCCTCTTTGAGCGGAAGGTCAGGAGGTTTCACACGGATAGTTCACACGTTATGTAAACACACACACACACACACACACACACACACACGCTACCATCATCATCATCACATGGTTCAATCACGTTCACATACACTTCACTTCCTTTTATGCACACACACGCTCTTATCCACGAAACCACAAGTTTTTTATATATATATATATATATATATATATATATATAAAGGAATCACTTTCTGCTCTTTGATCTTTTCTCGTCATCTTGATACAAGATGTGAAAAGGGAAAAAAAACATGCATAGTATTTAAAAAAGGTATTTTTACTTCATTTTTGTCTGCATGTTTGTTTATAATATTCTCTTTAATTTCAATTTCATTTGTTAACACATTTTCATAATCTCCATTTTCATATCCTACTGTACAGCATCCTGGTTTAAAATGGAGCTCTGCTGCCCCCGTGTGGTCACATACAGGAACTTACAGAAATTACAGCCACACATACAGTATATATGATAAAATATGTACAATAATAAGTTAACATTTCATTGCTTTATGCTTTTAAGTTTTATGAAAATCCTAAACATTGTGAGAGAGGAAACCTAGTGCGAGGACGTTATTCAGTGTTTCAAAAAATTTTTTTTAAGGAAATAAATAATATATACACAGTCAATGAAGAAATTGGTTACAAAGAAAAAAAAACATTGTCTTAATTATACTAATTAGGTAAGAATATGGGAGCGGAGTGGCGTAGTGGTTCGATTCCCAACCTTGGGGTCTGTGTGCATGGAGTTTACATGTTCCCCCCTGTGCTTGGTGGGTTTCCTCCGGGTACTCCGGTTTCTTCTACAGTCCAAAGACATGCAGGTGTCATGGTTATTTATACCACAGTCGTAAAAATGGGAATAAACACAATGGTAATCACCACAGGTCTCCACGGCCCCCAGTTGGTCTACAGAGGTTTCTAGATGGATGCAGTTAGCAATATATTGCATCGTCCACTAGATGGCAGTATTTGAACATAAATTAACCCTATATGGTCATGACACACTTAACTATGATCAGTGTTGAAACTGGAGTCTTTCCCATGAAGTGTGGTGTGGTTAGGATGCCAGTATCTCTCTCTCTCTCTCTCTCTCTCTCACACACACACACACACACACACACACACACACACACACACACACACACACACATATATACACATATACACACACACACATACACACACATACACACACACACATATATACACACATATATACACACATATATACACACATATATACACACACACACACATATACACACACACACACATATACACACACACACATATACACACACACACACACACACACACACACTGGATAATTTAATGCCACTTATCTATGTAGATATACAGACAGACAAACAAACAGACAGATATATAGACAGATTTATAGACAGATATACAAGATAAATAAACAAACAAACAGCTAGACAGACAGACAGACAGACAGACAGACAGACAGACAGATTGAGAGATATTTTGGACACTATGTACATTTATTAAGAAGTTTGTTCCTCTGCTGCAGATAGACAAACAAGCAGATATATAAAAAATAAACAGACCGAAAGGTAGACAGACAGATGTACAGACAGACAGATGTGCAGACAGACAGATAGACATACAGAAATTACAAAAGTGCAAAAGTTTTAGACACCTTTATTTTTGAAATAGAAGTGTTGTACAGTTAGATAATATGCATGTTATGATTTCTGCATTATGATGTAAATTAAAACACATAAAAAATAAAATTTATATTATCATCCAGACACAAAGTTTGTGTTAGAAATGTTTTAGATTCTCCAACACGCCGACCCGTTTACTTAGAAATCTGCCCCTGATACTCGGAATCCCAGGGACCGGCTGATACCATGTCCTCGCTGTCCCCAGGCGCTGATTCCATTTACACTGCGAGTTTATAAATGTCCTGATCGACTAATAAATTATGTTTCTGATTTCCTAACGGTTTTAAAACCTCGAACCCGTCCGTATCTCTGGTGTGTAATTAATGTTACTTCTAAAGAAACTGAGCCGATCATTCACTCCTACACACAGGATGCTCTGCTGCCTGCCAGTGCGGGAAGAGATTAGAATGCGCCACCTACAGGACTACAGGGGAACTGTAACATTTTACCATATCAAATGCAAACAAGTATAGAGCGAGTGTGAAGATGCACGAATTCACACTGTATGAATAAACACACAAGTACCAGGATTTAAAATAGACATTGTTTAGATTCTTTTTAGTATTTTTTTTATACAAGAATGTTTGTTGTTGTTGTTAAACATAATTTGAAGCTTTTTTTTTTTTAGCTTCACAGAATTTCTTTCTGTTTGTTCCAAGACTTTTGGACGGTGCTGTGTAATAATGTTACAATCAAAGATTAATTCAAATTAAAAGCTAACAAGTATGAACAGTTTTAGCATCATAATTCAGTACATAATTAATAGGTAAGATTATGTAAATATATCAGGAGCAAAAATATACAAACTGAGATGCGCAGAACTGAATTTCAATCTGAATTTAACTTGAATTTGATGAAATTACAGTTCGGATTATGCTTTAATTATTGAGTGTAATATAGGAATAACATACTTTAGCTCTGATTACATAGTTAACAACAATATGTTTTATTCTATATTTGTATCCATAATTATAACCGTCTATAAATATGCTTTAAGTCAGGTTCACCGCTTTGAATTCATCTTTGTCATGCTTATTATTAAGCTCTAATTCGATCACGCTATCGAATTTTTGGCAAGATAAAATTAATATAATAAATTTTACAAAAAAAAGTAAGCAATGATACACACTCACCACCACCACCCCCAATTTTCTATCTAATTTAGTCGTTTCCACTCCCACATTAAGCCTACGACCACCAGGTGCACAGAGCAGCAGAACTCAACCTGACGTGGCGTTATTGTTGTATAATCTGATCACTGATCACGTCCCTGTAACATCCCAGCCTGGAGTGTTTCATTTCTCTTACACACTAACACAACAATTATGTGTTTGTTTTAATTACAGAACAACACGTCGGAATTTTTCATCCCTTTATAGTCACGGTCGTACATGTTTAGTGTTGTGGAACAGGGCGAAACCAGTTAGTTCCTGTTAACACATACATCATAGCGACAGATGGGCAAGAAACCAGAAAGAGTAAACAGCTTCATGACTGACTGTTACAACAGCGCTGAGACTGGAGACTCCTTCTGTAAATCATATACAAACAAATCTCCTTCAAGAAAAAAACATCAACACAAGTCTGTGCAGATACTGTTAACGTGGAAGCCGCAGTGTACGAGAACGAGAGCATTAATATACTGTATATGTATAGATACCGTCATTCACCACCTGGATTTAACTGAGCAAATAGTTCAGAGCCTTCCAGTATAATGCGGTTCTCCAGTTTAGTGCGGTTCTCCAGTATAATGCGGTTCTCCTGTTTAGTGCGGTTCTCCAGTATAATGCGGTTCTCCAGTATAATGCGGTTCTCCTGTTTAGTACGGTTCTCCAGTATAATGCGGTTCTCCAGTATAATGCGGTTCTCCTGTTTAGTACGGTTCTCCAGTATAATGCGGTTCTCCAGTATAATGCGGTCCTCCAGTATAATGCGGTCCTCCAGTTTAGTGCGGTTCTCCAGTTTAGTGCGGTCCTCCAGTATAATGCGGTCCTCCAGTATAATGCGGTCCTCCTGTTTAGTGCGGTTCTCCAGTTTAGTGCGGTCCTCCAGTTTAGTGCGGTCCTCCAGTTTAATGCGGTTCTCCAGTTTAGTGCGGTTCTCCAGTTTAATACGGTTCTCCAGTTTAGTGCGGTTCTCCAGTTTAATACGGTTTTCGTTTCCTAAACCAAGTCAGATGATGTACAGTATCCTGTGGTCACGGCAGAGATGTTACTCTGTTTCAGAAGCGTCAAATTATCGTCCTCCGTCAAGCAAAGAAAACAACTAAGGAGACTGCTGCAGCTACTGAAACCGGGTCTAAGAACCGTAAGACGTCATTAAAACCTCATCACGATCAGAGATCACTTAAACATTTAGTGAAATCAAATCTATAAAAAAAAATAATAAATAAACTATAGATTTCATGGCTATGTTTAATAGTGAAAGTAAGAGCATTTCCGCTGATACACTGCACAGAGAACTCAAGGGACCGGGACTAAACAGCTGCGTAACCAAAGAATGGAGCGTTGTGGAGGACGGGGAAAAGGCCATGTGCTCCAGATGTACCCTGTTCCAGAGTGATGTTTAGCGCCTGGAGTACGAGCCTCTGGAGACAGCGTTATGATCTGGGGTTGCTTCAGTCGCTCAGGTCTAGACTCAGCAACTTTATGTGGCAATAAAATGAAGTCAGCTGAAAATCTGAATGTAATGAATAAGTTTTTTTTTGTTGTTGTTCATCAACAGATTTTTTTTCTTCCCTTATGGCACAGGCACGTTCCTCGATGACGATGCTGGTATCAAGTTGTGAATGCTGAGTGGTTCAGGGAGCATAAGGAGACGTCATATTCACACACGGATCAAGTCCTGACCTTAACCCCATTAAGAATCTTTGGGGTTTACAGAGAAGACTTTACACAGCGCCCCGACTCTCACATCATCAATACAAGATCTTAGAGGGAAATTAATGTCACTCTGGGCGGAAATATAGAAACGATGTCACGGCGAGCGCGTGCCGTTAACCAAAGCAAAAGGTCCAGCAGAATATTTTAAACAGTGTTAGATAAATTTATCAATTATTCTCTAGTAAAAGACATTAGAATATGATGAACCAAATATGGTCTAGAGATTTCTTTCCCAAAATTCAAGCAAAACAGTTCTTTTCTACCAGCAAATAATTTTTCTAACGTTAAACACTGATTCCTAAAATGAAGTGAAATGGATGTTCCAACACTACATATAATGTAAAAAAAACAACAACATGAAAATGACATATTTTATGTATAATAATCCCATAATTAGATAGACGCGACCGATTTGCAAATCTTTAAAAGATGTCATTTGCCAAGATCTGTAAAAGGATCTGCTTGGCGAGTAGCGTGAGCTACACGATCTATAGGATATAATGCACAGGATATGATTCCTTTCTGACTTGCAAAAACACAAAAAGAAAGAAAGAAACATACAAACAAAGACAGACTCAGGTTCAGTCGCAGATACGATTAAAAGTTTCACAGAAACGTGTGTGTTGGAGTGGGACTGGTTATATTTCGAGCTAGCATGCGTGGCATCCGCTCCCCTCTGATGCATTTCATTTCCAGTGAAGAGAGGAAACTATGACGTCGGCTTTACCCCAGATGTATCTGTCAGGTTTTTCTTAACCGCGGCTGACTAACAGCTGCTGATCAGAAACGCTTTCACTTCCTGCTTAACCTCACGGTAAACAACAACAAAGAAACAAAGGATCTGGGGTCCAGTTAGCGGCATTTTGCACTACAGCGTTCATGTCGATCAATTTCACTCACCTCGAACGTGACGGGGGCAGGAGGGGGGGGGGGTTATTACACCATTAGGGTGTTTTCACACATCTGTTTAATTTCCACTTCGAACAAAAACATGCTGTTCTTACTAGTTTCTTACTCCTAACTGCTAAGCGCCTAAGTGTGAGGGGCGTTCAAGTCAAACCGGGATTTTTGATTGCACAAAATGGGCAGAAACTCCCTGTGTGTGTCTGTATGCTCGCCTGCTACACTGGAACGCCGGCTTCCCAGGAACTCCTTCAACGGCCCAAACATGTGGAAATGTCTAGGAGCGAGGTCAGGACTGTACGAGGGACGCGGAAATAACTCCCAGCCGAGTTCCTGTACTGCGCGAGTGGTGATCCGGTGTCCGGTTCCCACAGACAGATGCGTCTCTCCCGTGGTTGATTTTCAAGGATCAGGAATTCCACTCGGGGCGGGCGTGGAGCCAAGTCCCGGTTTGACTTGAACGGTATTGAATTCTAGTTACAGTTACATGTTCGTAGAACGCCAGCGAGGCAACTTCCTGTTCTCTTTGACATTAGAGCAGATCTCAATACTTCCCTCTCTTTTGAAAATCATTTTAAGATGAAAAAAAAAAGTGTGGTATTGCTGTGACAAACAAGCCACCTGCTGCATCACGTCTAAAACATGCACTGTGAAAGAAGCAGCTGGTTTTCATCTGTTTTTGCATGTGTGTGTGTGTGTGTGTGTGTGTCTGTACTCCACAAAACCTTGAGTTTATTTAACCCATCGAGGGAAGAAGTTATCCCCAGATCATTTTGATTGCTAACTGTACCAGTTCTCCTAATTTCTGCTCAGCGTAAATGCCAGTCACTACAGCAGAAAAAAAAAAAAGAAAAAAAAATTTGTAAGATGTCATTTCTGAGAAGGCGAGGTCTCCTGAAAAACCGCAGCAGCAGGTGACAATGCGCGTCAAGGCTCTCTCAACCACAACGGCTACATGAAGCCAGCAGACACTTTAATTCCTGCCTGATTTAAGGCGGGGAAGGGGCGGGGGTGGGGGGGTGATGTGGCGGGCGGGGGGGGGGGGGGTGTTGTTGGGGATTATTTCAACACAACCTGACACAGATCATGACCGTGATACCGCTGTGTGATTCAGCACTGGTCAGGCTGCCTGGAACTGGCGAGCCGCAGAGAGCACGCACAAACCCGGTGACGTCTGAACCTCGCAGAAAGAAACGCACTTTTACACGTGCGGGCAAAAAACAGCGGCGTGTTCCTAACTGTAGTTGTGTTGGCAGGAAGTGATTTCCTCCTCCTCCTCATCCTCCTCCTCCTCCTCCCCCTTCTTGTGCAGGTCTAGACGAGCGCCGTTATCACAGCAGTGACACAGCGCACGCACACACACACACACACACACACACACACACACACACACACACACACAAAAAAAAAAAACACGCACACATCCTGTGCCATTGCGCGTTACATCGTTGATACCGTACAGTCATGTCGGGAGGAAATGTACATAAGAAGTACGTTCAAAGCAAACAAAGGCAAGGTCACATCACAGATTTCGCACCAGCACATACCTCTGACGATAAACAGCAACTCAGTCATGAGATTCTACGACGACTTTCCTACTCCTATTTCATTACACGCTCTTACAGGCATTTACATTGTTTTTTAACTCCGCATTATACCGTATCTTGTTCGAAGTCTCCACAATGCCGATGCACATTTTGCTTTCACCCATCGCTCCAGCAAAAACCACATGAATTCCACACGCTCGAGGGTCAGGACTATCAGTGCCCTGAGTAAGCCTGCATACCAAGCCAAACGTTACACAAGACACAAACAAGTGGCCATGCATCCCGAGCAGGCTAGAAAGAATAAAAGAGAAGTCGAAGTTTAAAGTAGGAATGCACCCTTCGATGGATCTCTCACCAGGGGTTTTATTATTACGCACAGCAATTTACCTTCATTTTCCATGGATTTTTAAAACGAAAAACTGAAATCGACGTGTTATGATGCATCATGTAATAATGGAAAACATACACGGTGGTCTGAACGCCTGGATCCAAAGGTATTTTTCTTTGCATGGAAATTTAAAGGTCCCATATTTTCCCCCATTTCGTTAACAAGCTAACACGGGTCTCGGAGCTCTCCACAAAGTGATTCTGCTAATGCACCGGCTTAAATACTCCTCCGATTATGGATTTTTTTTTTCCATATGTTTCGTACCTACTTCCTGTTACACTCCTTTTCCGAACACGCCATTTTAGTGTCTATTTAAATGAGCCATTTCTGAGTCACAACCCTGCAGAGAACAGCAGAGTCAAGGAACAAGTCTGGGAAGGGGATCATCTTATATGATGTCATATAGGAAGGTTGAAATCTAATCAGCTTGTTTAGGTTTGAAGGAAAACATTTTGGGGTTTGTAAACGCATGATGGAGACCGCTCAGAACGTGTGAAAACTGATTAAAAGGTTCATTTCTTATGATAATATTTTATGTAATTCATATTTAGTGTTTCTTTTCATTTCAGACCAAATATGACATGGAAACCAACTACACAAGCTGGAACGGGATAAAGCCCAACACCACTCGTTTTTTTTTCCCCCTCTGGGCTCAACAGAAGTCATTAGCCTATCACAATCAACCCAGAACTTATACATTATGATACATTATGAAACATTTAACATACACTAGTGTCGCCAAGTCAGACAGCGTCAATTCACTCATTCTCTATACCGCTTAATCCTATAGAGGAAGCCTATCCCAGGGGTCTCAGGGTACGAGCGGGTTACATCCTAGACGGGGTGGCAATCCTTCACAGGCACACAATCACACACACACACACACACACACACACACACACACACACACACACACACACACACACTATGAGCAATTTGGGAACACCAATTAACCTTATCTGCATGTCTTTAGATTGTGGGAGGAAACTCACCAAGCACGGGAAGAACATGCAAACTCCATACAGAATGCAAACTCCGAGTCGAACCCTCGACCGTAGAAGTGAGAAGCTCAATTTGAGTTTATACTTTTGGATACACTTTTTTTTTGGTGTTTGGATCCAGACTTTTAGGCCACCGTGTACTTCGTTGTAAGTGAAATAAAACACATCCAAATGTTTTGGTTATAGCAAAATAGTGGACTGTTTGTTTATTTGTAGGAACAAACAATCACACAAATTTGGTACAGTAAATTTTGTTTGTTTATTTATTTATATATATTGGTTTGTTGATTTTTTACAGCATGTTTTATTTTTCGCAAGTCACTATTTTAAAAAAACTCAGATTGAGTTTTTTTTTAATTATAATAATAATAATAATAATAGTGCGTTCATTTGACTTGTCACTTTCATGGAATGGCATTAATCTAAACCTTACTAATATGTAAAAAAAAAAAAGTATTGAAAAAAAATTACAGTTTGTTTATTTATTTATATATTAGTTTGCTTATTTATTTTGTAAAGTTTTATTTTTCATAAGTCAGTATTTTCTAAATTATTACTCTGAGCTTTTCTAAAATAAATAAATACAATTGTATAATAATAATAATAATAATAATAATAATAATAATAACAATAATAATTAGATAATTTAACTTGTCACTTTCATGTAATGGCTTTAATCTAAACCTTAACAATTACTATAAACAAAAACACATAAAATCTTCCCAAGAAACCGTATCCGTGGAGTTTATTTTACAGTTTAACTGTTTAAAAGTTTGTGCCCCCTCCCCTCCCCTCCCCTCCCCTCCCCATTACGGTTAGCACGTAGCCAACATCCTCTCAAGTGCAGAGCGCCGAAGAGTTGCGCAATAACATTTAACGCTTATTTATTGTCTTTATTTCATTCTCCTTGTTGAACATAGAATGATGAAAAAGTTCGGAATGTTGATGGTGCGAGTTTAAACACGCCGAACAATGTAGAAACCGCAAAAGTCGACCTTAATCAGTGAGAGAAATAAAAAAAAGAAGTAAGGAAGGAGAGAGAGAGAGAGAGAGACAGAGAGAGAGAGACAGAGAGAGAGAGAGAGAGAGACAGAGCACAGCCCAGCACAGCACAGCCCACTCGCGTGCTAAAGCCTGAGCCAGAAACTGCTCTTTAAACTGCCTTTAACGTGCTGCGGTTACTATGGTAACCTGTTACATTGTATCACTCTGGCGTTCTGTGGTCGCGTGCGCGTTCGCTTGTTGTTTTTGCCATTAAAGAGAGTAAACGGTGCCGGATATAAGTGTGTGTGTGTGTGTGCCAGTGCAGGATCTACCTACTACATCACTGCTCTATATGTGTGTGTGTGTGTGTGTGAGTGTGTGTGTGTGTGTGTGTTAGCGTTTAAGGATTAATCCGAACGCTCATCTTACCTGTGAGTAGTAACGCGGCGCGTCCGTGTCTTCTACTACACTGTTTTGCGAGCAACGTGTAACGTGTAAAGCGTGTTGTTTACAAAGTGTACAAACCCCATTCCGATTGGCTCGGGACAAAACAAGGCGACGCCCCGAAACCTCAGCCCTCAAGCTTGGTGCACTCGTTCTTTTCTTTTCTTCTCTTCTTTACTATTTTTTTTTTCGCCTTTCCTTTTAATTCACTGCCTGCTGGTTCGAGCTCGGTTTGGTCACTAGGTGGCGCTCACTTTCTCTAAATGCCAGGGTCTGCATGTTGGACAGATTGTACACCGTACCGTGGTGGTGATCAGAGACAGAGGAGTCTCAAAGGACGTTATTTGAATTCACTTTAAGAAAGCATATGCATTTTCCCCGACTTAATATTCTTGCTTTACAACTCACTTTGTCTAACAAGTTGATGTATTTCCTAATTTTAAAAAAAACAACAACAACAAAACAACAACAACAACCAGGAGATGAACATGCTCAAAACAGTGGAGATGATTGTGGAGAAAACCTCCACCATCATGAAGAGCACAGTGGCGGCAGTGGAGTCATTCCGGTTCCTGGGCACCATCATCTCTCAGGACGATCCACAGCCCAGCAGAGGTTGTTTTTCCTTCGCCTTTTCTACTCGGCCATCAATGAATTTGTCCTGTGCACTTCAATAACTGTCTGGTTTGGCTCAGCTACAAAATCAGACATCAGGGCCCGTATTCACAAAGCTTCTTAGAATTCTTTCAGAGAGCTCCTATCTTAGCTTAAAAAGTCCTAGATGGGAGAATAAAAGTGATTTAGGAAACTTCTCAGAGTAACTCTGAGTAAAGAAAGTACAAAAACCTTTCTCTTAGTGAGGAGGTGTGGTTGGCCCCGTTACTGGGGATGATGCAGCGATTCAAGGACTGTGATTGGTTGATAAAAAACCTGTAAAGATGCACTATTAAAATGCACTTTTTGTGAAAATGGAATATTTGATAATAGAATAGTAGACAGTGAAATCATATATTAAGAAATTGTATAATCATGATTGCAGGCTACTTTATGCAACGTTTTTGTTATAGGTTAAATATCTTAAAGTTAATTGAAACAGTCAAACGTTGAAAATGTGTCTATTTTTGAAGCAACCAATTTCCACACAGTAGAAGTGATTTTATTACTTGTGATCCTTTTCAGATTGATTGGAGTAAAATCGCTCAGCTTTTACCAGTTGCATGATTGCAGGACAGTCTGTTTAAGTTGCACTTTTGGATGGTACGTAACCAACAATCCAAGAGAGATGTAAGGCGGTAAAAGAACAAGTAAACCAAATTGGACAGAAGAGCAGTGTTTACTTTTGCGTTCAGTGTTTGGAGAATATTTCTACTTTCCACCATTTTGTCCTCTGCTACAGAAACTCTTAAGCCTCTTAAAAGTCCTCCTCTCTACTCTTAAGAATTTTTTTTACCTTAGGAGCTGTTTTTAGGACTAAGATGTTTCATGAATCATTTTTATCTTTACTAAGATGTAAGCCTAAATTTAAGGGGAAATTCTAACATCTAAACAATTCACATCTAAGCCATCTTCTCTTTGAACCCATGGGGCAGCCAGACACAAGAACATTTTTTACTCCAGGCAATCTCATGAACAGGTAAATGTTCTCCGCATGGTGCAATAAAAATATGTGCAATACACCAATATTTATTTGATAATACCCCACATCCTGTTCCATTTCTTGTTAAAAACAAATTTCCACCAAAACAAATTCCTTATACAGCTTTGGAAAAAAAGAAACCACTGCAAAATAATTGGTGAGATGTAGAGGGGTTTTTTTTTTTTTTTTTTTTTTTTTGGTGAACTGACAATATTTCTCCTAAATTGAAAATATAATTATTGTTATTTAGAGTGTAAGTTTAAAGGAAATGACATCATCACAACACATCAAAATAACCCAAAATCGTGCAGTATTTGCAGAACTTTAATAACTCAAATAAAACAAAATGCTAATAATTTGTAAACAAATACTGTTAATGCTTTGGCTAAATAATATTAATAAATCAGTATTTGGTGGAATAACCCCGATTTGTAATTACAGCTTTCATGTGTTTTGTCTCTCCACCAGTTTTTCACATTGCTACTGGGTATCTTTATATCACTCTTTTTGCACACACACACACACACACACACACACACACACACACACACACACACACACACACACACAAAAGTAAACTGCTCAGCTTTGCTTGATGGTTTGTGAACATCCATCTTCCTCTTGATGACATTCCAGAGGTTTTTCTGGAGTAAACTGCAGTGGTCTCTTTTTTTTTTTTCCAGAGCTGTATGTCCAAACATACTTGGCAACGAATGCACCGCAGTCTTCAGTTCTCCATCAGAAGTGAATCTTTGTCCTGCTTTATAGGGAGGACGATTTAACATCTCAAAATAAAGTTTTAACAGTGTCGAACATATGTATCGTCCTGTGAGCTCATGACACCCTCGAATATCGGTCCTCCGTGGTTAATCTGATGTTTTGTCTTCAGCTCTTCAATAAGCGTCTCACTGTATCGAGCCCTGATGATTATTGAAGCTTTTTCCTGATAATGTTCCAATACTTCTGGCCCTTGAGAATCCCAGAAAACTAAACATTGATGAATTTTCCAGCTGATGGTCGGCTTTTGAACTTTCTCTCGGTCGGCGATTGAGGATGTTTCCGTCCCATGCTCTGCCGTTTACTCTCAGGCTCGTAGTGATCAATCCGTGTCTCGTCACCAGGAATGATTCTCTTTTAGAAACTTTGAGTATCACTCCAAATTTTGTTTTCAGAGGTCCAAACGCTTGTGTTTCTGCTCTTCTGTGAGTTGTTTCGGCACCAGGTACACCCTCAGACAACAAAAAAATGAATAAATCACTGCACGCTGCTCTTCTTTCATGCAAATCACAAGAGGCCGTCCATTTTTGCCCACACGCAGTACCAAATAAACTGATGTAACACGTTCACGCCCGGACAGCAGTGACTGTAGAGACAGTGGGCTTGAACGGAAAGCACTGATATGAAAGTGCGGCAAAACAGAAGTTTTAATATATAGTAACTGGAGTGCGGATACTTTTTGACTCACCCTTGTATCTTTATAAAAGTGCAACAATTGATGATAAAAACTGTGAAAACGTAAGATTGATTTGGCAAAGAGACACTCGTAGTGATATAGATAAAGAAACTTGGAACAGGATTCTTTCCCATAGTGGAAGATATATAAAAGAAGCAAGAGGTAAATTTATCCAGTATAAGGTGTTACATAGGCATTATTACACTCCAGTTCGACTTTTTATAATCAGATGTTTCAATGACAGTAAATGCTGGAAATGATTGGCACATACTTTCATGCTTCATGGGAATGTACAAAGATTAAACCTTTTTTTTTTTTTGGAAGTTTGTGTTAAGACATCTGGGTGGATGCCTGGGATTTAATATCTCATTTTCACCCAGGATACGTCTTTTAGGAGATAAATCTCAAATTCTACATACTACTAATAAGGAATTCTCCCTCATAACTGGTAGTAACTATACGTTACGTACTAGTACGTATGATACTGAGGTTATACAAAGATACTCAATATCCTACACTTAAACTGTGGATTGAATTCATGATTGAGAATGTATCATATGAAAAAATGTTAGCTAAAATGAATGGAGATATTTTCCCAGGTGAGTTTCAGGGTGGTCTGTCCCAGAGAGAGAAAAAAAGCTAGGGATCTTGAAATCCCTCCCTTCCTTCCATTAACAGAATTATAGTAAATGCTGTGCTGTTATACAGAAATAATGCACACCTTCTCACCACTCAGGCAGTATAAGGAAAATCTACTGATTAATCAGATTCAAACATTTAACTCTGTTGTGGTATAAATGATACTATATAATATTATATTTTCCACATATTTTAGGTGTTATTACTTCAAAATATTATTTAATTATATGTATACATTATTTCATTTTACATTATATATTTCGACCCTAGCGTTGACACCCAGGTTGAAATATGAAGCAAACAAATACTATTGTGTGCTATTATCTTAGGATTTTTTTTTTAAAGCCACCTGAGCAAGATCCAGGTGTTCATCAGCAGCTGCCTCAGATGCATCCTATACATGAGATGGTTTGAGGAAAGAAAGAATGAAGACCTGTAGGAAAAGCCCAAACAGATCTCAGTAGAGCAGGAAATCAAAAGTGAAAATGGAGACGAATAGGGCATACAGTACAGAAACTGAGGAATTCCATCACTCGACAAGCTCTGCAGGGGAGCCCCAGAGTAAATGTTGTTGAGGAAGGTTCAGTAACACTGGGAGAAGGGGGAGTCACAGCGGGGATGGGAAGAGAAGGGTGGAAATTGAAGGATCTTGAGGGGACAGGAGATGGTGGAGGAACATCGACCGTGGCGTCTGCTCCACACAGGAATAGGCAACTCTAGGGAGGAATCAAATACGGTTAGAAGTGATGGTCAGGATTTCACTTACTTTGTATACAGGGTGGATGAAAATTAACTAGACAATCGTTAATGACTATAGAACTTGTGGTACCACTGGAGCACAACCCCATGGTTGCTCTTACCCATCAAACACAGGGAGAAAATGCAAACTCCATGCACACAGGCCTAAAGTGGGACTTTAACTAAACCAGCTGCTTTTAAGTAGCACTATATATATATATATATATATATATATATATATATATATATATTATATATATATATATATATTTTTTTTTTTTTTTTTTTTTTTGAGTTATACAGAAAATGTGTGTGCCAAAGAAGCTACCTCTGAAGTTTATGCAACATGGAAGTGACCAATCGCTCATCCATGTCTTTATGCACGTTGCTTTGTGCACTGGTGCGCAGTCATGTTGGAACTGGTGTGGGGTTTTCAGGAGTTATGCTCGGCCCCTTACTTCCAATGAAAGGAACTCTTAAATGCTTCAGCACACCAAGACATTTTGGACAATTTCATGTTCCCAACTTTGTAGAAACAGTTTGGGGATGGTCCCTTCCTGTTCCGACATGACTCCACACCAGTGCACAAATCAAGGTCCATAAAAATGTGGATAAGTGAGTTTGGTGTGAAAGAACTCGACTGGCCTGCACAGCGTCCTGACCGCAACCCGATAGAACACCTTTGGGATGAATTAGAGCGAAGACTGTGAGCCAGGCCTTCTCGTCCAACATCAATGTCTGACCTCACAAACGCGCTTCTGGAAGAACGGTCAAAAATTCCCATAAACACACTCCTAAACCTTGCGGAAAGCCTTCCCAGAAGAGTTGAAGCTGTTATAGCTGCAAAGGGGGCGGGGCCAACATCATATTAAACCCTATGGATGAAGAATTAGATGTTCAGTAAATTCATATGCATGTGAAAACATAAGAGCAAACACTTTTGTCAATATAGTGTATAGTACAGACCAAAAGTTTGGACACCCCTTCTCATTCAAAGAGTTTTCTTTATTGTGTTCTTTAGCCCAAACGCGTCTCTTCTGCTTGTTGCCTGTCCTTAGCAGTGGTTTCCTAGCAGATCTTCTACCATGAAGGCCTGATTCACACAGTCTCCTCTTAACAGTTGTTCTAGAGACGTGTCTGCTGCTAGAACTCTGTGTGGCATTGTCCTGCTCTCTGATCTGAGCTGCTGTTTCTGCGATTTCTGAGGCTGGTGACTCGGATGAACTTATCCTCCGCAGCAGAGGCGACTCTCGGTCTTCCTTTCCTGGGCCGGTCCGCATGTGAGCCAGTTTCTTTGTAGCGCTCGATGGTTTTTGTGACTGCACTTGGGGACGCTTTCCCAATTTTTCGGACTGACTGGCCTTCATTTCTTAAAGTAATGATGGCCACTCGTTTTTCCTTTATTCTTTTTTCTTTGTTCTTGCCATAATACAAATTCAAACTCTTTGAATGAGAAGGTGTGTCCTTTTGGTCTGTACTGTATATATTGTATATATACAGTTGTGCTCAAAATTATTCATACTGCTTGGACAAATCAATACTTTAAAAATTTTTCCGTACTACCACCTGTGTTCTAAAAGACACCCTCAACCAAGTAGTCGAGACAGTCTCAAGATCCACCATTCAGTGTATTCTGTATCGAGATGGTCTCCATGGACATCGCCCCAAAAAGGCACCTCTCCTTACCCAAAGACACTGGAATGCATTTCTGGCCTTTGCGCGGGGTCACCACGATCGAGATCCAAACTTCTGGTCATCCATTATCTGGTCAGATGAGACTAAACTGGAGTTCTTTGGACAAATAGCTGTAGCGTATGTTCGGAAAGGAGAAAGAAAGGAGAAGCCTTCAATCCTAAGAATACCATCCAAACAGTCAAGCAGGGTGGTGGTCACATCGTGCTATCGGGATGCTTTTCTGCCAAAGGTAACCGTGTTAAGATAGATGGTATTATGAAAAAGGAGGACTATGTCAAGATTCTTGATGAAAACGTGGTGGCGTCAGCACACAAGCTCAACCTGCCAGAGGATAATGACCCGAAGCATACGGCGAGAGTGGTCAAGCAATGGTTCAGAGACAACAACATAAATGTTCTGGAGTGGCGCCAAATCAAAGCCCTGACTTGAACCCAATTGGGAACGTACGGAGAGAGTTGAAGATCCGGATCAGGGCCTTCCAATCTCCAACAACCGGAGGCATTTGTGTAGAACGATTGAGGAAACATTCCCCAACAGACCTGGAGGAATCTTGTGGAGCTCCACAGGCCGTCTATAAGAACAAAGGCTTTTCGATCGGTTACTGAAACATTGTAATATATAAAGCGTATGAACAATTCTGAACCTGGAGATTCTTGTACAGTATGTTTGTCAGTAAAAACGCATGAAATGTCATATTTCTTGAAATATCACACATTGTTATTTCTTCAGTTGTTCGTCACATATTAAATATATGAAAGTCATTCACCACAGAAGTCAACCTAGAAAACACAAAATGGAAAAAATAAAGAGTTTTTTTTTTTGTGTGTGTGAGTTATTTCTGGTGAAGTTCTGACGCGAATCGGGTCAGACGCTCGATTGTTTGGGGTTTGCTTTATGACGTCAGAGACCCCCCACCCCCCCACCATCCCTCGCTACGTTTGTGTCGTGCCGATTTTTTTTTTTTTAAGGCGACTTCCGCATAATTAAGACGAAGCCCCGCCCACTTTCCCCTCCAGCCTCGGCGTTGTTTGGGGGCCGCTCAGAAGCAGGCAGGCAGGCGCTCGCTCGCTCGCTCGGTGTGAAGATGGCGGCGGCTCCGGTGTACTGCGTCTGCCGGCAGCCTTACGACGTGAGCCGGTTCATGATCGAGTGCGACATATGTAAGGACTGGTTTCACGGCAGGTAAGCAGGGCACAAGTGTGAGCAGAAGAGGACGTGAAGAGATGTTGCTCGGGTTTCCTGCCGGAGGCTCTCTCTCTTACACACACACACACACACACACACACACACACAGTGTCAGTAACGCGCACGCGCGCGTGTGTGTGTATACATACATACATACATGCATATGTATCTATTGTATCTGTATATATTTAACATTACAGTGTGTGTTAGTGTTCACATTAACGTGATCATGCTGCGTTGGGCACGAGCACCGTTAACTGTTAACTCGACTCGTCCACTCTCACGTCATGTCGTTTCCGGCGCTGTTCTGCTTCATATTGTTTACTTTTTTGTCCCTTTGGTTTGTCTCAAGTGCTAGCTGGCTAACTGGCTAACCGTGTAGCTTATTGGCTTGTGTTAAGTGAGACACGTGACACAAACCAAAACAGGACGTGATGGTTACTTTGTTGCAGATATCCGCGCTTTGAAGTAGTGGCGTTTGTTTCTGTTGATCAGTTTGTTTCATTTGGAATTGTAACTTGTATATAGTGTGTGTGTGTGTGTGTGTGTGTGTGTGTGTATATAAAGGGGTTGCAAAAGTGTGTATGCAAAGGGGAAACACACACAAATGTATAACGTTGTATAGATGCGTTTTAACAAAATGTTAAATTGCTTCGAGAACCGACTCTGCATGAGTGCAACATTGTATCTTTGTAAACACACACAGATCTGTTTGACTTTTCCTGAGTTCGTGCATGTTATTGCTTGGTTATATTCATTTCCCTCCGTGTGTGTGTGTGTGTGTGAAAAACTTCATATGCGTAACATTTTTTTGCCCCTTTTTTCTTTATTGTTTTTAATTTTTACTTTGCTGATGAAAATGGACTTCACGTTCTTGTTTGTAAACACACTATGTTGCATGTTGTTGTATTTGAGGTTGTTGTTGTTGCTGTACTATAGTTCTTATGCCAAAAGTTACACACACACACACACACACACACACACGGCGTGCTTGGTGAACCTGCTGAAAGGGGGCACTAAACAAAGAGCAGCCGGTTCACTGAAACCCCATTCAGTGTTTGTGTGTACGTTCTTGCTTATGTGGTTTTTTTTTTTTAGCGCAGGAGCTTTTCCAGTGATTGATCGTTTGCCGTGAGTGTGTGCGCGCGCGCGTATATTGTGATTTCTCGTTTCCATGAAAATCAGCCATGAAGCGTTCCCTATTGCTGGAGTGTTCAGTCCTTGTGATTGGCAGCTGGGTTTGGAGGGGGGGCGGACATTTAAATGCTCCTGGGTTTTTTTTTTTCTTTGCAAATATGGGCACACGTGGTGGAACCAGGCCACGCCCCTTAAAGGGACACGCGCACCTTTTAAAAGTTGTGCCAAAAGGAAAGTGAGTCACAACGTCACAAAGGTCAAATTATTGGCCTGCGTCAGGGATGATGGAATAAAGTTATTTAACAATAATCATCCAGTCAACAAAAACATTTTTCAGGCCGAGGTCTGAATTTCATGTTTGTGTTAGGATTCAGATCTGTTTATAAATGCAGTCGTTGTAAGTCTGTAAAAAAAAAAAAACAAGCAATTTTCCATAGCAGTGAAGCGAAGAGTTCTTAAGCGCGTTCCAGTAATTTGACCCTTCTGAAATACTTATAATACTCTAAAAACGGTCATTTGTGGTGATTCATTCTGGTCTAGTCCAGTGTTTATTCAAAGACATGTGCGTTTACTTTTTGTCCCTTCGTGCTAACTGGCTAACTGGCTAACCGTGTGGCTTATTGGCTTGTGTTAAATAAGACACGTGACACAAACCAAAACAGGACGTGATGGTTACTTTATATAACAGACATTATTTAAATGTCTGTTGTGTGTATAACCCCCCTGGGGTGTGGCTAGCTGGTTAGCTTCACAGTAGCATCGCTTGAGCTTAAATTTCCTGCGACAGTGACCGATGTCAAAAGCAGTAAATGTGTGTTTTTGTCTGTTTTTTTTTTCTGACGCACTCCTCACTTATTGAATTTTTTTCCCCAGCTGTTGCTTGGTAACAACTTTTGTTCAAATTAGTGGTTAATTATTATTTTATTTCAGTGTTTTCCCAGCTTCTGAAAATTCACATCAGTGTTAAATGCTCATTGATGCCGCGTATGCGGATCACCGGAGTGTTGCTTTAAGGCAGCGGCTCGGCGTCTCGACCGGCAGGATTAGGTTGTCTCGCCGGAAGCCGCGGCCGGTCTGTTATCAGCGTGCGTTCAGAGACTCGGTTTCTTCAGCGGCCGCCTCCGGGGGGGGGACGAGCTCAGAGGATTACCAGCCTGTTCACTATTCATGCCTGACAGTGATGAGGGACACGGCCTAATGTCTGCTTAACAGTACAGCAGCGCAGACTTCACCTGCCTCCGTGTGTGTGCGCGAGACTTTTTTGTTTTTATACACAGGTTAGGCCGCGGATGTGTTTTCTAAGCTTCGTGTATTCTTTGAAAGGTCCCATCTGTAATCCTGGTTAGAAGTGTGAAATGAAATTCTAAGCATAATCATGCCGTTATATTTTGTGTGTGTGCATGTGTGTGTTTGTGAGGAGGAGAAGAAGAAGATTGATGTAGGCTCCGTCTGCCCGAGGCAGCATCAAAGCTCCATCCATCACTGTCTCTGAGTGATGAAAAAGCAGGCCTTGAAATGTTTAGTTTATTAGGCGTGAATACGGATCGCGTCGCTGAATGGAAGTGAGCGATAATACAATTTCCTCATAAGCTTTTAGCGCGATACGTTGCACCAGAATTGCACTTACGATCCGTAATTCTTTTATTCCTTTATTTTCAGACCGGCTTTTAAGCACGCGCTCCGAAATGCGGCCTGTTTTTATTAAAAAGGGGGAAATGCACTCCGGTAAACACTCGTGCCTGTGAATGAGAACAAAA
This sequence comes from Clarias macrocephalus, assembly GCA_011419295.1. Taxonomy (NCBI): domain Eukaryota; kingdom Metazoa; phylum Chordata; class Actinopteri; order Siluriformes; family Clariidae; genus Clarias; species Clarias macrocephalus. The sequence goes on along the minus strand of JAAGKR010004471.1, from coordinate 26,685 downwards.
GTTTTCTTTCCATAGGCTGGAAAAACAAGCAGAAGGTCAAACGTTAAATGATATTGAAAAGACTGCTTATTAACGTGTTAATTAATGAGTATTAATTAGGGACAATTTTGCATTTTGTAATGATGATGGATTAGATGAAATACGGATTAGATCAGAAAAGCCGTAGTGTTTTCACCGATCCTTCCGCTGGTGTCTGAGACCCAGAGCGTGTCATATTTATTGATTTATTGAACTGCACAGATGAGAAAACAATCTGTTTTATTTTATGTACTGTATGTGTGACCAGCCAGCCTCGCGAGGAACCAGAGTGGACCTACTGTATTATATACAGAGACTTACAGGTCCAGTCAAAAGTTTGCACACAAGTTTGGATTGATGATGTTTCTACATTCTAGGACAATACTGGAGATTTCAAAACTCGTATAGTATTAGAGAATTAAGTCAGTCTGTCTTTATTTTAAGACATGAAGGTCGGCTGTTCTGGATCAGTTCTTACAAGAACAGTATTGTGTCGAGTGCGTTTGCAAAACCCCTCAAGCTCCATGATGAAACTGTCTCTCATGATGACCTTCCCAGGAAAGCGAGACCAAAACTTGGCTCTGCTGCAGAGGAGAAGTTTGTGTAGAGTCACCAGCCTCAGAAATCACCAATTAACAACCAGCACCTCAGATTAGAGCCGTTATGGAGCTTTACAGAGCAGAAGTAGCAGATGCATCTCAATATCAAACTGTTCAAAGGAGATTATTGTGTGTCTTGGATAAATAACATCAGCATTGTTTTACAGAGTAGAAGGAAATACAGATCAGTAATGGAATGAGATGGGGTGTCCAAACTTTTGACTGGTAGTGTATAGTAGGTGTAAATGGGGATCATAAACCTGAGAGCAAGGTGCTGTGAATTTCCTCTCGAGGAGAAAGAGTGCTCAGTGTTCGCCCATCGAAACTGTGGTTTGTGTTGCTGTATAAACCGGCGTGTTATTAATAATACGGTGGTGGTTTGTTGGTTAAAGCTTTGTGTTACTGACAAGTTATGAGTTAACTTTCTCCCTCTATCCCACATGCCTGGAGTTTGGTGCTACTAACAGCTCATTGCTTTTAGGTCCTTTAGGCATTTTCTCATTGTAATGTGTAGCTTTGTGGGCTTGAAAAGTTTCCCCGTTGAACAAGGTCGCTATGGTTACCATGTGAGAGATGCACGTTGTTTGTGAAACCACACCAATCCGGAAATCTGACCCCCAAGGTGGAGAGAGAGAGTGTGTGTGTGTGCTTGTGTATGTGTGTGAGAGTGCAGTTTTGGAGCCCTCTCGGTCGAACCTGCAGGAACGATTGACGTTTCCCCTGCACACACAGTGCGAGGGCCGGCATAGGAAGTTTCCAGCCGCCGTGCGACTGATGATCTGCTTCCTCTGCAGCATTTCCTCCACCCGAGCAACGTAAATGGGTTCAGGCCGTCTGGATCTCGGAACAGGATGAGCCAGAGAACCTCGCTTTGTCTCTCCTGACCTCTTTCATTAAGCCACACTTCCTGTTCCTCGGCCGTCTGATGGACGCTTTCCTCCTCGGTTTTCCTTAACCGGGCCGGGTTTAGCCCGTAGGTGCAGCCATGAGACAAGTCGGTCTCTGTCACACTTTTCTTGGCAGGACAGTGATTGATGTCTTCCAGAGGCCGTTGTCAGGTTCTGCCCGGCCTTCGTTGTCAGGTTTCGCAAACTCTTGCGGCGACGGAAGAAACCTTATAAAGGTGTGTGTGTGTGGGTATTTTGCCTCGACCTCGGTCACCGCTGCAGTGGTTTGTGCTCAGTCAGAGGTGATGACTTGGGCTTGTATGGACCATGTGTGTTTGTTTATCACCTGATAAAGGGTTTTTATCACTCTTTAATCTTTCCACCGCTCTCTATTATCTCAGACGTTTTCTATCTCAACACACACGCTACTGGTTTGTCCAGCGGTCGCAGTGTTGGACGCGAGAAGTCCTCAGTCACGGAAGCACGAGTGCAGCAACAGGTTGTTATTAGCGGTGTAATGATTATATCATTAACGCTCCTAATCGATGTTAGAAATGTAACCGATTTTTAAATGTATGAACCGATAATGTTTGTTTTGCATAATAATTCTCAGGCGCCGCGCTGTATTTTAAGCGTCTCTTTGTTTATTTTCCGGAATAAAGGCTGAGAGACAAAAATCCTGTTGATTTTTTATTTTGTGCGTTTTTAAAAATATTTGCAACTAATTAGTCAACCTTAGTAGCGTTACACGAATTTCAAACCAGTTACAGTTTTCATTCTGTTGCCAAGTAAACAATGAAATATGCACAAAAACACCCGAAACGTCCAGGAGTTTGCATTCTCACCGTGGTGCGCGCAAAGTTCTGATTTTTTTTTTTGTTTGTTTGTTTCAACTCTAGCACAGTTTAGAGTAAAAAAAACAAAAAAAAAAAAAAAGGTGTGTGTGAATTGCAAGGTGCGTTCTGATCCAGGCAAGCCGAAGCTCGTATGTTGGGTAACCTTGTGCGTGTATATTATATATATAATGATAATGAGTGGTATTGTATGACAAACAGTCAAGAGCCTGGAATAAAAAAATAATTACCGTATTTATTACAGTGATAAAGTGAACATTAGACAGGATGTGATTTTATCTACCGTCACATTCCAGAAGCTGTGAAACACATGCATACAAGAAAGAAACACCTGCTAATGCAAACTCCGTGTCTTTCCTAATGAACCTAATGAGTTCATGCTCGAGCGTGACTGTTCTGTTCTGCTCCTGGTGTTTACACTTGAGCGAGGATCGGCTCGGACCCGTGATGGGGACACGACCTCGGACAGCTGTGCCGCTGTGGCGACCCTGAGGCATTTTTACTGTCTATATGTGCTGGGGAAGTCTGTGTGTGAGCGAGAGAGTGTGAAGGAGGGATGAAATACACAGAATTCTGCCTGTCATCACTATGGAGACACACTTCTTCTTCTCTCACCCGAGGAGAACTATTGGACGGATCGGTAGGAGCGCCATTGGTTGAAATGTTTTCCAGCCCTCTAAGGACGAGAAGCAGACGAACGTGTGTGTCTAGGATGTAATTCCTCGAGTTCGCCCAGGTCATTCGGTTTATCTGTCCCAGAAATCTCCCAGGCTGCTGATGGAGCGCCTCTAAGCCTCTCATTCCTTTCATTATTTCTCCCGCGCCCGTTCCTCCTCCTTCAGGTTCACCAAATCAACCCGCCTAACGAGTTCACTCCGGTCGGGTCAAAAGATTATCAGATTTAAACGCCGAGGATTCTCCTGGCGGTTTTTGTTTGCGGAGGTCAAAGAGCATTGAGGTTCAGAAGGTGGGAATGATCTCCCTTCCAGAAGGACGCGCGTTCGTTCATCTCTTTTTAAACCAACGAAAGAAAAAGGGGGGGGGGGAAGCCTATAGTGTTTTTGTTTGGTAAGAAATGCATAAAAGCTGAAACACTTGCAGGATCGCAGCCGGCAAAACATCAATCTTTCATCCTGCACCACGCAATCCTGGTGCAATAACCATCTAATGCAATCACCAGGCAAGAGTTAATGCGCCACGCTGTAATGCTGAAACGGGATTAGAGAAATGGCCTTTATGCAGAACGTTTAGTAAACACCCGGCTCGCAAATTACAGCATCGGTTTCCAAACCCGAGCGCTGCGCCCTTACGCTCGTCATTAAGTGCGCCAGACTTGTCAAAGCTGATCGGCGGAATCGGAGTAACGAGCTTTAGAGGCAGCTTTGTCTTCCTGTCAGAGTCTTTCCGCAATCCGCCGCTGTCTCCCGCTGAGTCCCTGCGCTCAGCTGACACACTTTCAGTGCCTGTTGCATCACCCAGCCTCTCCGCCGGAGAGCTTTTGTAGAGGCGGAACAAGCCCGATGATGCAAGCCGGCCTTTCCTGAAAAGAGTTGAGAGCGAGCGCGAGGGGGGGAAAGAGAGAATGAGCGAGAGGGAGAGAGAACGAGAATGAGAGTGAATTTGTTACTTGCTCGATTGTTCTATTTAGTCCCGAGTGGAATTTTTTAATCAAGGAAAGTTTCCTTGTGTTTCATCGCTTGGCGCATCCCACGTCCCGGAGGTTGTTTTTAGCAACGCTCCTCATTCACCCTGTCCTTTTTTTTTTTTTTTCCCCCCTTTCCTTTTTTTCCGGCACGAAACGGCGCAGTAGGTCAGCATGACGCAACCGGCGCAGTGACTCACATCCTGAGCGCTCGTCTTGTTACGTCACGGCAATGAAGAGCACGGATTCTTTGCTGGCGCAGGACGCCCAAGCAGGGAGTGGGAACTGGCTGCGAGTCAGAATCCTCCGCGCGCCTCGGTGAAGGAAGCCGACCGAAAGGGAACGCGGATGTGGGGGTGTTCGCAGTCACGTCCGCTCTCTCCTCCGGAGCCAGGTTTTTATCTCCTCGTGCAGCCTTGACCTTCAAAACACAAAATAAAGCTTTTTAAAAGACCTCTCCGGCTGTTTCTGCTTCTTTACGGTAGGTTTTTCAAAGCGCAGATAAATTTGAGTTTACAAGTCTAGTATCAGACACTGTCCTGACCACCATCCCCTCATTCCACACACACACACACACACACACACACACACACACACACACGCCGCTTAGTAGGAGGCCCGAGCCGTAGCTTTGATGTGGACACCTTCACCGCCGTTCCGGTGCTGCTCTTTTCCCCAAAGCCCCGTCGCACCACATGTTGCGCCCCTGTACTTCCTCTCCCTGGAGCGTCTGCACATCTGGAGCGCTGATTGAAGCAGGCGTGTCTGTCTGGAATCGTAATTAGCGCGAGCTCACCCGGCAGGCCCAGAGTTACTTTCAGGTCATGGGAGCCTGTTCGATCACATCTTTCAGCGAATCAGATTCACACCGCGGCGTGTTTACACAGGCTTCTGTTCCCAGTGACGTAGTGGTATTTATTCTTTAACGTGCTGGTGTTAAAAACACACTTTGTGCCAGAACAAGAAATGACGAGTTCTTTAGTACTCACGATAGATCCTGCTACATTTCTTGTCATGAATGTGTCCGAGATCTTTCACAGAAAGAGTTTGTTAGTCTGAATTTATAAACGGAAATATTACCAAATGATTAATCTCTTTAAGATTTTAGAAGATTTCATGCCTAAAGGTTGGTGTTGGCACTGTTGCCTTACACCTCCAGGGTCGAGGGTTCGGTTCCCGCCTTGGGTCTGTGTGCGTGGAGTTTGCCTGTTCTCCCCGTGTTTGGTGGGTTTCCTCCCACAGTCCAAAGACTTGGAGATTACGCTCATTGGTGTCCCTAAATTCCGCGTAGTGTGCACGTAGTGAGTGTTGCAATGGATTGGGGAACGAAAAGCGGTATAGCGAATGAATGAGACTGTATGAGGGTACATGGCTAAAATATTAATTTTTTTAATTGATTCGGAAATGTCAGCATCCCAGAGATTAAAAGGTAGTCCCCTTCCCCCAAAATAAGTCATAAATAAATAAAATACATTTTGTTTAAAAAGCTCAGAGATGGTTAATACACTGGACTACTGATTGCAGGGTCACTGATTCAAACCCACTGTTTGGCCCTTGAACAAGTCCTTCAATCCTGAACTGCACAGATGTATCATGAGATGTGAGCTGAAGCCCATAGCCAGAAAAGTGACCAAAAGTTTCCAACCTCTCGGTGAACTTAAGGCAGAACATCTGTGGTGGGTTTTTAGGACCCAAGCATTATGACATCAGACCTGCTTGTTCTTCTAAGGATTTTTTTTTTTCAAGCAGGCGGCCTTAACATGTTGAAAAAGTTGTAAAAATCAGCACAGGTTGGAATCTGCTGCCACTGAGCAGCTGGGCCCTCACACGAGATTTTGCTGCATAGCTCATATACACTTGCAGATATACATGTGAAACCGAGTAGACATTTGAGCTAAACAAATTCCGCGGTGCAAGTCTTGCGCTTTACTTAGCAGGAAGTCAGTTATTTTTTGGTGTTGTATACAAAACTTGCCCAATGGAGACTGACATACTCCACCTAGGGGATTTATACAATCACCACCAAACAAAGCTATTATTATCTAAAGACACTGAGGATGCAAAATTGCGAAGGGATTTTTCATATCTCAAACGGTTTAGCCGTGACAATGGCCGAAACTTATGCCGAAATGTGGGTAATAAATTCGAGTGACATCGTATTGAGATGCTTATTTATTTATTTATTTATTTTTTTTTATTATTTATTTATTTATTTTTTTTGCTGCATCCGGGAAGATCTTAAATTATAAGAATGGACGGAATTTTATTTTGTCATAATGGTACTGGTACAGTATATTCCCTTTAAATCCATGTGCCCACTGTAATTCTGGTGCGCCAAAGCGGCAATGGCACAGGTGCTTGGACCCGATCATCGCTGCTTGCAACTTACTTTTAAACTTTTTTATATTGGTACCAACAGGACCTAACGATACATGGAGTGGGGTAGAATTTTTTGATTAGCACAGTTACATTACGAACAGTTATATACAGCAAGACATTGCGACCACGTTTACTCACCGCAGATCATTTTAGCGAATGGTTTCTTACAAACTATGAACACTGTATGACCTTCTAAAGGTACCGTTTCATATTGTGTTCCAGCTGTGTCCAGGTCGAAGAGCACCATGCGGTGGACATCGACGTTTATCACTGCCCCAACTGTGAAGTTCCACATGGACCCTCCTTGAGTAAGTCCTTTCTCTCATCTTTCCTCGTGTCTCGTCTCTCATACTCTTATCTCTACCCCTCCCTCTCGCTTTATTGATTTCCCCCTTTTTGATTTAAGTACCGGTGATTTCCCAGCCTCCTGGGAGGAAGACATTATTAGGCTGATGAACCAGAGTAATCATCAAATGGGGGTTGAACTGGACACTTGACTGTTCTTTGAAGCTCTCTCATGAAGTGCCCTCAGCAACACATTAGGGGAAGGAATGGTGTTATATGAGGTCACAATAGGGAAACCACAAAAAAAAAAAAAA
>JAAGKR010004471.1:9643-19687 GCA_011419295.1 Clarias macrocephalus | reverse complement strand
CTCACCGCAGATCATTTTAGCGAATGGTTTCTTACAAACTATGAACACTGTATGACCTTCTAAAGGTACCGTTTCATATTGTGTTCCAGCTGTGTCCAGGTCGAAGAGCACCATGCGGTGGACATCGACGTTTATCACTGCCCCAACTGTGAAGTTCCACATGGACCCTCCTTGAGTAAGTCCTTTCTCTCATCTTTCCTCGTGTCTCGTCTCTCATACTCTTATCTCTACCCCTCCCTCTCGCTTTATTGATTTCCCCCTTTTTGATTTAAGTACCGGTGATTTCCCAGCCTCCTGGGAGGAAGACATTATTAGGCTGATGAACCAGAGTAATCATCAAATGGGGGTTGAACTGGACACTTGACTGTTCTTTGAAGCTCTCTCATGAAGTGCCCTCAGCAACACATTAGGGGAAGGAATGGTGTTATATGAGGTCACAATAGGGAAACCACAAAAAAAAAAAAAATTGTCTTTGAGATCCTGCTATGATAAGAACATATACATGTATTTGAACAAGTGCGTTGATGATGACTTGTTCATGTTACAGCCAGAACGCAATGAGCTTTCGTATCTCCATCTGTTGCATGAATAGAGAGAGAGTGTATACTGTATGCTGTGGTAATAATCCACTACTGTACATAAGGATGTAGGCAAGACCACCCATGTCAAGTTCAAGACCAGGAGTGGACAAGCTCAGTTTTAGCCTTAAGGAAGTCAAGATCAAGTCAAGGTCGAATGTGAATGATGGACAGCTTCAAGATCAGGGACTAGAAACTATCAAACTTATATATATAAAAGAAAAAGTCATCACCATGCTTGTTTGTATCAATTCATTATTCATTAATTTCACCCATGCTTGGGCTTTTTTCTAAAAGAAGGCATTCTTTCTTCAAATCAGAAGGTCATTGGTTCAAGCCCCAGCACTGCCGAGCTGCCACTGTTGATCCCTTGAGCAAGTCAGGACCTTGCCCTCTGACCCCCACTTCCTTACAAGCACAGAAAAGATGCTGTTATGTACGTCTGTGAAAAAGCCTGCTTCTTCTTCTTCTTCTTCAGCAAGGCTGAGTCAGTACAGAAAATGCCTTGAGCCCGGACGCAAGGTTTAGAGCACAATATACACTATATGGACAAAGGGTTTTGAACTCGTAGAGTTACGAACAGGCATATACATGTGTGTGTTGAAATTTCCATTCCAGATTTATTCCATCTTTCCTTTTATAATGAGCACCGTTATAAGCCCTCTAGGAACGCCTTCCACGAGATGCGGCTTTCAGTCAAACCTTAAGACGCAATATCATCATGGAGCTTGTGTTGTCCATCAAGCATCGTCAAGGTTTGGGAGTGAAACTAAAATGAAACTGTAATGCTACAATGCATAAAAACATCCAACACGACCGCATGTATGTATGTGTGTGTGTGTGTGTGTTTGTGGAAGGACGCATAGGTGTGAAGATCAGGAGTCCACATACGTTCAGCCATAGTGTGTATTATAGCACAGTAAAATAAGCACACAGGTCCTGCCATGACGTATAGTTATGTGCATATATATATAATGTGTGTGTGTGTGTGTGTGTGTGTGTGTTAATAACGTACTACATAATGTTAATAAGGTTAATACTGCTGCTTCCACGCTGCCATAAATACTGAAATCTCGACATTTGAAATCCCTCTGATCTTCTGACTTTCTAGTGAAGAAGCGAAAGAACTGGCACAGGCACGACTACACCGAGCCGGACGATGGCAGCAAGCCCGTGCAAGCCGGGACCGTGGTATTCGTGCGCCAGCTGCAGTCCAGGACCTTCGCCAGGTACGTGAGCAAGGCCGAGGCTATGTGACACCATCGCAACCGAGCCGCCAGCGTCACGTTCATATGACACGCGAGCGAATCGTGGATACAGCTGCCATCTGTTTGAATAAGAAACAGCTGTTCTGCTGACGGCGGCAGCAGCAACAAACGGGATGCCATTGCTAGTAACGTTGGCGCTAATAAATAAACTTCACTAGCCAGGAGAAAGCACATTGACAGAGTGACAGAATTTAGATAAGAGATATATATATATTATTCTTATATTACAGTAGAGACCAAAAGTTTGGACACCCCTTCTCATTCAGCGAGTTTTCTTTCTTGTGTTCTTTAGCCCAAACGCGTCTCTTCTGCTTGTTGCCTGTCCTTAGCAGTGGTTTCCTAGCAGATATTCTACCGTGAGGGCCTGATTCACACAGTCTCCTCTTAACAGTTGTTCTAGAGACGTGTCTGCTGCTAGAACTCTGTGTGCCATTGACCTGCTCTCTGATCTGAGCTGCTGTTAACCTGCGATTTCTGAGGCTGGTGATTCGGATGAACTTATCCTCCGCAGCAGAGGCGACTCTCGGTCTTCCTTTCCTGGGCCGGTCCGCGTGTGAGCCAGTTTCTTTGTAGCGCTTGATGGTTTTTGTGACTGCACTTGGGGACACTTTCAAAGTTTTCCCAATTTTTCAGACTCACTGACCTTCATTTCTTAAAGTACTGATGGCCACTCGTTTTTTCTTCACTTAGCTACTTTTTTCTTGCCATAACACAAATTAAAACTTTTTGAACGAGAAGGTGTGTCCAAACTTTTGGTCTGTACTGTATATAGAATACAAAATATACAATATAGAAAAAGATAAGAAAACCTAGCTGTACAAATATAGACATTTTTGTTGTAGAAATGAAGCAGGAATTTAAATAGGATTATTTATTAGAATTATTTAAAGTGACTTTTTTTAAGTGACTTGTGTGCACGAATGTGCAGGTGTGCCGTGTCCATGAATGTCCAGAATGAGTGCAAAGAGACCATAAGTGTACAAAATGCTTTAGTCCTGTGTGATGTACTGATTGATAAATGATCCAACTAGCGTCATGGTGAAAGCAGGGTCGAGTCTTCATTCTTCAGAACGTTTCCTCTTGTTTGAAAGTACAAGTTAGTAAGGAGAATGTCCCTTTTTTTTTTTTTTTTTTTGAATAATATTTATTTTTAATCCGAACATCTTTGCGTGCAGTGGCGAAGAGATCATGCTGCAGATGCACGGCAGCCAGGTGACTCAGCGCTACCTGGAGAGACACGGCTTCCGTTACCCCATCGCCGTGACTCAGAAAGACGGGCTGGGCCTTCAGCTTCCCTCTCCAGACTTCTCCGTGAAAGATGTGGAGCGATATGTTGGTAAGAGCGAGAGTGTGAGAGTGAAGCTAACATGTCAGCAGTTCCTCTCTTACATTAAAGTTAATGCTGCGTTATTCATCCACGTTATCTGTAATTACCGGCGGGTTAAATATTCATTACGTGTAATGGAGTGTCGTAACCGAATCGCCCGGATGACACGTGACGTGCGAGCGCAGCCTCTCAGTGAGCCGTAATGAAATCAGCGTGTGGATGGAGGCGGCGTGGCGGCTTCTCACCTCTGCAGCATGTTCAGAGCAACTCGGGGTGTCTGGTTACACGCCCACCACCTTTTTACAGACGGCTCGTGTTGCTCGCTGCACCTTGCCGCAGACCAGGGGTGTGTGAAATCCAGGGCACGTAAACAGACTGTAGCTTCCGAGAGTTTGTGGGCATAATTATGTCTCGGGCTCTTTTTTTATGAAGACCCGAGATCATAATATAGAGTTATAATTGATATCCCTTTACATTTCTAGTGAGCGAGTTTCCAAAAACTTTATTATTTAAAATAATGCAGCACATATCTATCTAACACCTAGCGGTGTTTTCCTCCAGTATGCAAAAATCACAGGAAGCATGCATTAATTTGCAAACCTTTTGTATGATGCACTGCTTCCTGTTGCATTTCTTGCATTTTCTGAACACCATGATAACACCATGATAAACAAAAAACAACAACAACCAGCAAATGAACACATCTTGGTCTTGACTCAGTCTTGATCATGGTGCTCTTAAACTCATTAAGACTACAGAGGATTGTGAGCATAATTCGTTCCAGGAGGCGTGCTCGTATATCAAATCACTTGTAAATCAAAGTGAATTTTCCCATAAGATATTATGAAAACTAATTATTCATTCCACAGCCCAAAAAATTTATACATAAAAATAATTAATACAAAATCTAAAGTATAAATAAAACAAATTAACCTGCACTTTACCTTTGAAAAGAATCGCGACAGATCAGTGTGTCCGCTAGAGAGAGAGAGAGAGAGAGTGTGTGTGTGTGTGTGTGTGTGTGTGGGTGTAAAGGCGAGAAGAGAGTATTTAATCTTAAGGTGAAATTTCATATTGCAAAACGCATGTTTCCATAGGAAATAATGTAAATGCAGATAATCTGTTCCAGTCACCCAGAAGTATTTCCAATTTCCAACACTATAATCATATTTTTCCATATAAAAACAATAAAGAAAAATTAATAAATGTAAAATGAAAAATAGATGTAAATGAATGAAAGATATGAAATAAATAGGCCTTAGACCTCATTGAACCTTAATTTATGATTCCTCTTGGCACCGGCTGCTTTAAAAACCAGACTGAAAGTGGCTCCATTTTCTTCTTGTCCTTGCATTAACATTCTTGGGACTAATGTGTTGGGTACCTTTTTCACATTAGTGTGTGTGTGTGTGCGCGTAAGAAAGTCGTCCTGCAAGCCCCACCCCGATAACCTGTCCCCCCCCCCGGTATTCCTGCTGTTATACCCGTATCTCACCTTATGCGAGGACCAACGCGGGGAAGGATGGAAACCTAATCACAGCGCCAAAACTCGCCGTGAATCATGATGAACTGTACTTATCACCGCGTAGGTGAGATGGGGGTATTAGTACTTAACAGATTATCGGCCAAACTTCACTGAGTGATGAAGGTAGAATAATTATGAAGGTCTTGACTAAAACAACATGCATGAGGAAGCACAAAGGAGTTTTCAATTTTCTGCAGTGGAAAAGTGCTCGAACTAGTTACTTTTATCAGAAAGTAACGCTGTAATGTGACTGATTAGTTTTTGAAGAAAGTCGTTTTGTAATGTAATTAGTTACGTCCCCAAACACTGGTCTTCACTAAATCTTACACAAAAAAAAAAAAAAAAATTGTCGCTTCACTTGACTTTTGATCGGCTCCCGGATGCACATATAACTTGGCCAGGGTTCTGTTCTTGCAAAATTTCAGTTCTCGTCTGCAGAGGTACCACTGTCTATAAAATACTTGTAGAACAATTAGATAAATATATGCAATGTGCAGTAGGCAGTTTTTTTTTTTTTTTTTTTTTTTAAATAAGCAGATGTTCCTTCCCCAGCCTCGTTTTCTCCCAACCCTTGTTACCAAGAAACCTCATATCCGTCCTGAAGACTTGCCCACGGTGCAAAACGTACTGTAACTAATAAATTCCCAGCATCATCAAATGTCTCCATTATGGAGCTCGTTCTGAGCGGATGCATTATAAGCGCCACTCGATCAACTCTCCTCGCTTACGTTACGTCTGTGGCTCGGTTTAAAAGCCTCCAGCTTTATGTCCTCAATGCACTGCTGGGGAGAGAGAGAGAGAGAGAGAGAGCGCAGATTAGCTAGCTGGCTAATTCAGTTAGCACAGCAGGCATCTCTCCTGAGCAGCTCGACCGTGCGCTCTCCGCTTTCCTCCGTCTACATGAAACACCTCTTTTGTCTTGGAAGAATTTTTACTCTCCCAACACAATAAAAAGTTAGTTTCATATCATATGTCGTAATCGTATGTTCATGTGTGTGTGTGCATCTGTGAGTGTGTGTGTGTGAGAGAGAGAGAGAGAGAGAGAGAGTCTGTGTGTGTGTCTCTGTGTGTGTCTGTGTGTCTCTGTGTGTCTCTGTGTGTCTCTGTGTGTCTCTGTGTGTGTCTGTGTGTGTGTGTGTCTGTGTGTGTGTGTCTGTGTGTGTGTGTGTGTGTGTGTGTGTGTGTGTGTGTCTGTGTGTGTCTGTGTGTGTGTCTGTGTGTGTCTGTGTGTGTGAGAGAGAGAGTCTGTGTGTGTCTGTGGGTGTGTGAGAGAGAGAGAGAGAGTGTGTCTGTGGGTGTGTGTGTGTGTGTGTGTGTGTGTGTGTGTGTGTGTGTGTGTGTGTGTGTGTGTGTGTGTGTGTGTGTGTCTGAGTTTTGTTGCATGTTTGTGGTGTATATTTTATGTTATAATTCTTCAAGCTTTATTTGTAGGAAGAAGCAGAAGCATGCGGTCGATATCTTTGCGAGTTGATTAACACTTTCTCTCTCTGATAATTTTTTTTCCCGCGCGCGTCCTTTTGATCCGAGATCAGCGATAATAAAATTGGCCCCCGAGGTGCGGCGAGGTGAGCAGGGCATTGAGTGACATCATGCTCCTGCCAGCTGTCTGTGTGAGAGCTTTAAGCCTCCGCGTCCACCAGCTGCTCGACGGGGGCCGCGATCACACCGTCTCCCTGACAGGCTTGATTTGTTGCCTGCCAGCTGCAGATTCTGTCCTTGTAGTCGCCGGTTTCGCCGCAACCTTCTGTTTCTTCACTCAGAAATGTAATAAAGGCCGGATTTCGGATTTTCTTCCTCGCACTGTAGCGTAACTGTTAATCGGCTTGGCCGGGGATCGACACCGTGCCGACTGGCTCAGTCTGTAAATGTGAACGGTATAAGTCTGTACGTCTGCGTCTTTTACAGAGAAACTGATTTGATTATACCGAGCAGTTACGGATTTACGGCGCATCCTTGCTAAGGATGGGAATCACCAAGCATGCCAATGTCTGAATAGTTTAGAGTGCACCACCTGTAGGATTATAGAGGAACTGCAACATTTACCGCACCAATTGCAAACATGTATAAGAAGGGGAAAAAAAAGGCCAACACATCACCTCATTGATTTAAAAAAAAAAAAAAAAAAAAAGATTACTTCAAATACAAGGGTGAGTCGAAAATAATCCGCACTCCGGTTATATTGCACCTCCTATTGGTCGTCTTATCAACGTCTTATCCCTTCACGTTTACTGTCTCCCTATCAATGCTGTGCCGGTGTGGACGTGTAACTGCGGTGGAGCAGAAATGCAGCGTACAGTGATTTATTGAACATTTTTTTGTGGTCTGAGGGTGTATCTAGTGCTGAAACAACTCATGGAAGAGTATATCTCAATATCTCAAACTAAATTTGGAGCGATACTCTACTCTAAGGAAGGAGAAAGTTTCTGACGAGACACGGATTCATCACTATGGGCCTGAGAGTAAACGGCACAGTATGGAACGGAAACATCCTCGGAGAAAAAGTCGAAAAGCAAAAAAACCGTCAGCTGGAAAATTCATCAACGCTTTCAGTTTTCTGGGATTCTCGAGAGGGGCCAGAAGTATTGGAACACGATTGGGAAAAAGGTTTTATTGAGAAGCCGAGAAATGAAACTTCGGATTAAACACGCAGAGGACCGATATCCAACGCCATCGTGATATCGCACTGTTAAAACCTCATTTGGAAGTGTTGAAGCGTCCTCCTATAGTCCTGATCTCGCTCCATCAGACTTTGCCCTGTTTGGTCCCTGAAAGCAGGACGAAGATTCACTTCTGATGAAGAACTGAAGACAGCGGCGCATTCGTGGCTCGCAGCTCAGCCGTAAACATTTTTTCATAAGCGAATATAAAAGCTTGTTAGCCGATGGACAAAGAGTATGGAAATGCAAGGAGATCGTGTGGAAAGATGATGCATTTGTCTTTTCTGTTGATTCAGATAAATTCTACAGCCGGAGTGCGGATCATTTCTGACTCGTACACTTGGGCAGTTAATTAGAAAAAGTTTCTAATGCTGTTTCTAAGATGTGATGGCGTGATGCATCTGGACGCTAAATGGAGAGATTGTTGAAGCCGAGTGCCAGTGATTACGTTGTTAATGTCTTCATTACAGACATTTGTGGTCCTGTTAGTCTATAATGACGCTTAATGTTGCGGAAATAAGTTTGTTCCTGACATCACGTTTATTACAGTAGCTGGAACCTGTTTATCTTTTTCATGTAAATTCCTTTCGTCCTGCTGAGGTTTCAGCGGTGTTGTGGGACGGTGAGACCGTAACCGATCTGAAACGATACTCTGTTCACAGGTGGCGATAAAGTGATAGACGTCATAGACGTCGCGAGGCAAGCGGACAGCAAGGTGAAGCTCAAAGAGTTCGTCAAGTATTACTACAGCCGGCAGCGGCCCAAGGTGCTCAACGTCATCAGCCTCGAGTTTTCCGACACCAGGTACGTGTGTGTGTGTCTGTGTGTGTGTGTCTGTGTGTGTGTGTGTGTGTGTCTGTGTGTGTGTGTCTGTGTGTGTGTGTGTCTTAAACAATTTGTTAATTTAGAGAGTAACCTTACTGAGCCGTGACTTTTTAACATTTGCATAACGTTTTTTGCATAACAGCCATTTTTAACCGAAACGTCTCTTGTGTGTCAGGATGTCTGAGCTCGTAGTGGTCCCTGACATTGCTCAGAAGATGTCCTGGGTGGAGAACTACTGGCCCGATGACTCCTACTTCCCCAAACCATTCGTCCAAAAGTACTGCCTGATGGGAGTGAAGGGCAGCTATACGGATTTCCACATAGACTTCGGGGGCACGTCGGTGTGGTACCACGTGCTCTGGGTACGTCACGTCATAGGGGGTCTTGTATAATTTTCACAAATCTATTCTTAAAGCGTCTTCTTTGGTTTTCAGACTTTAACTGCCTTCGGAGTGTCAGTTGGGTGTAGAAATAACTGCGTTCAGGACAGATTTCTGTTTCAGTGCTGTTAGTTTTTTTTAATTTTTTTTAAAGGTCCAGTTTTTTGCCTTTCACACAGGGGGAGAAAGTATTTTATATAATCAAGCCTACACCAGCCAACCTCGCGCTGTATGAGGAGTGGAGCTCGTCCCCCAACCAGAGTGAGGTGTTCTTCGGCGACAAAGTGGACAAGTGCTACAAGTGCGTGGTCCATCCGGGAACCACCTTGTTCATCCCTACAGGTACTTATAACCCATGACCTGCGGGTAGATGACCAATAACCTGCGGGTACATAACCCATGCATGAACTATGAGTACATAACCAATAACCTGCAGGTACATAACCCATAACCTGCAGGTACATAACCCATGTCCTATGGATACATAACCCATGTCCTATGGATACATAACCCATGACCTACTGGTACATAACCCATGACCTACTGGTACATAGCCCATGACCTACTGGTACATAGCCCATGTCCTATGGATACATAACCCATGACCTATGGATACATAACCCATGACCTACTGGTACATAGCCCATGACCTACTGGTACATAACCCATGACCTACTGGTACATAACCCATGACCTACTGGTACATAACCCATGACCTACTGGTACATAGCCCATGACCTACTGGTACATAGCCCATGTCCTATGGATACATAACCCATGTCCTATGGATACATAACCCATGACCTATGGATACATAACCCATGACCTATGGATACATAACCCATGACCTACTGGTACATAACCCATGACCTACTGGTACATAGCCCATGACCTACTGGTACATAGCCCATGACCTACTGGTACATAGCCCATGTCCTATGGATACATAGCCCATGTCCTATGGATACATAACCCATGTCCTATGGATACATAACCCATGTCCTATGGGTACATAACCCATGTCCTATGGGTACATAACCCATGACCTACTGGTACATAACCCATGACCTACTGGTACATAACCCATGTCCTATGGGTACATAACCCATGTCCTATGGGTACATAACCCATGTCCTATGGGTACATAACCCATGACCTACGGGTACATAACCCATGACCTACTGGTACATAACCCATGACCTACTGGTACATAACCCATGACCTACTGGTACATAACCCATGACCTACTGGTACATAACCCATGACCTACTGGTACATAACCCATGACCTACTGGTACATAGCCCATGTCCTATGGATACATAGCCCATGTCCTATGGATACATAGCCCATGACCTACTGGTACATAACCCATGACCTGCAGGTACATAACCCATGACCTGCAGGTACATAACCCATGACCTGCAGGTACATAACCCATGACCTGCAGGTACATAACCCATGACCTGCAGGTACATAACCCATG
>JAAGKR010004470.1:46483-60887 GCA_011419295.1 Clarias macrocephalus | reverse complement strand
TATAAAACAACACTAAACAACACTAAGCAGCATTAAACAACACTAAGCATCATTAAACAACACTAAACAGCAATAAACACTAAACAGCATTAAACAACATTAAACAACACTAAACAACACTAAACAGCATTAAACAACAATAAGCAGCATTAAACAACACTAAGCTGCATTAAACAACACTAAACAACACTAAACAACACTAAGCAGCATTAAACAACACTAAGCAGCATTCAACAACACTAAACAGCATTAAACAACACTAAACAACACTAAACAAATCTAAACAGCATTAAACAACACTAAGCAGCATTAAACAACACTAAACAGCATTAAACAACACTAAGCCACATTAAACAACACTAAACAACACTAAACAACACTAAGCAGCATTAAACAACACAAAACAACACTATGCAGCATAAAACAACACTAAACAACACTATGCAGCATAAAACAACACTAAACAACACTAAACACCGCTAAGCAGCACTAAACAACACTAAACACTAAACAGCATTAAACAACACTAAGCAGCATTAAACAACACTAAGCAGCATTAAACAATACTAAACAGCACTAAGCATCATTAAACAACACTAAACACTACACAGCATAAAACAACACTAAACAGCATTAAAAAACACTAAACAACACTAAGCAGCATTACACAACACTAAACAACGCTAAGCAGCATTAAACAACACTAAAAAGCATTAAACAGCATTAAACAACGCTAAACACTAAGCAGCACTAAACAACACTAAGCAGCATTAAACAACACTAAACAACACTAAACAGCAATAAACACTAAACAGCATTAAACAACACTCAGCAGCATTAAACAACACTAAACAGCAATAAACACTAAACAACACTAAACAACACTAAACAGCATTAAACAAAACTAAACAACACTAAACAAATCTAAACAGCATTAAACAACACTAAACAACACTAAGCAGCAATAAACAACACTAAACACTAAGCAACATTAAACAACACTAAACAACACTAAACAGCATTAAACAACACTAAGCTGCATTAAACAACACTAAGCAGCATTAAACAACACTAAACACTACACAGCATTAAACAACACTAAACAACACTAAGCAGCATTCAACAACAATAAAACAACACTAAGCAGCATTAAACAACACTAAACACTACACAGCATTAAACAACACTAAACAACACTAAGCAGCATTCAACAACAATAAAACAACACTAAGCAGCATTAAACAACACTAAACACTACACAGCATTAAACAACACTAAACAACACTAAGCAGCATTCAACAACAATAAAACAACACTAAGCAGCATTAAACAACACTAAACACTACACAGCATTAAACAACACTAAACAACACTAAGCAGCATTCAACAACAATAAAACAACACTAAGCAGCATTAAACAACACTAAACACTACACAGCATTAAACAACACTAAACAACACTAAGCAGCATTCAACAACAATAAAACAACACTAAGCAGCATTAAACAACACTAAACACTACACAGCATTAAACAACACTAAACAACACTAAGCAGCATTCAACAACAATAAAACAACACTAAGCAGCATTAAACAACACTAAACACTACACAGCATTAAACAACACTAAACAACACTAAGCAGCATTCAACAACAATAAAACAACACTAAGCAGCATTAAACAACACTAAACACTACACAGCATTAAACAACACTAAACAACACTAAGCAGCATTCAACAACAATAAAACAACACTAAGCAGCATTAAACAACACTAAACACTACACAGCATTAAACAACACTAAACAACACTAAGCAGCATTCAACAACAATAAAACAACACTAAGCAGCATTAAACAACACTAAACACTACACAGCATTAAACAACACTAAACAACACTAAGCAGCATTCAACAACAATAAAACAACACTAAGCAGCATTAAACAACACTAAACACTACACAGCATTAAACAACACTAAGCAGCATTCAACAACACTAAACAATACTAAACAACGCTAAGCAGCATTAAACAAAACTAAACAACACTAAACAACACTAAACACTAAACAGCAGTAAACAACACTAACCAGCATTAAACAACACTAAACAACACTAAGCAACACTAAACACCACTAAGCAGCATTAAACAACACTAAACAGCAGTAAACACCACTAAACACTAAACAGCAGTAAACAACACTAAGAAGCATTAAACAACACTAAACAGCAGTAAACAACACTAAACAACACTAAGCAACACTAAGCAACACTGAACAACACTAAGCAGCATTAAACAACACTAAACACTACACAGCAGTAAACAACACTAAGAAGCATTAAACAACACTAAACAGCAGTAAACAACACTAAACAACACTAAGCAACACTAAGCAACACTGAACAACACTAAGCAGCATTCAACAACACTAAACAACACTAAAGAACGCTAAGCAGCATTAAACAACACTAAACAGCATTAAACAACACTAAACAGCATTAAACAACACTAAACAGCATTAAACAAAACTAAACACAGCTAAGCAGTATTAAACAACTATAAACAGCAGTAAACAACACTAAACAACACTAAACACTAAACAGCATTAAACAACACTAAGCAGCATTAAACAACACTAAGCAGCATTAAACAACACTAAACACCATAAAACAACACTAAGCAGCATTAAACAACACTAAACAACACTATGCAGCATAAAACAACACTAAACAACACTAAACACCGCTAAGCAGCACTAAACAACACTAAACACTAAACAGCATTAAACAACACTAAGCAGCATTAAACAACACTAAACTCTAAGCAGCATTAAACAACACTAAACAACACTAAGCAGCATTAAACAACACTAAACAGCAATGAACACAAAACACCATTAAACAACACTAAGCAGCATTAAACAATACTAAACAGCACTAAGCATCATTAAACAACACTAAACACTACACAGCATAAAACAACACTAAACAGCATTAAACAAAACTAAGCAGCATTAAACAACACTAAAAAGCATTAAACAGCATTAAACAACGCTAAACACTAAGCAGCACTAAACAACACTAAGCAGCATTAAACAACACTAAACAACACTAAACAGCAATAAACACTAAACAGCATTCAACAACACTCAGCAGCATTAAACAACACTAAACAGCAATAAACACTAAACAACATTAAACAACACTAAACAACACTAAACAGCATTAAACAAAACTAAACAACACTAAACAAATCTAAACAGCATTAAACAACACTAAACAACACTAAGCAGCAATAAACAACACTAAGCAGCATTAAACAACACTAAACACTAAGCAACATTAAACAACACTAAACAACACTAAGCAGCATTCAACAACACTGAACAACACTAAACAACGCTAAGCAGCATTAAACAACACTAAACAACACTAAACAACGCTAAGCAGCATTAAACAAAACTAAACAACACTAAACAACTCTAAGCAGCATTAAACAACACTAAACAACACTAAACAGCATTAAACAACACTAAACAACACTAAACAGCATTAAACAACAGTAAACAGCATTAAACAAAACTAAACACAGCTAAGCAGTATTAAACAACTATAAACAGCAGTAAACAACACTAAACAACACTAAACACTAAACAGCATTAAACAACACTAAACAGCATTAAACAACACTAAGCAGCATTAAACAGCACTAAGCAGCATTAAACAGCACTAAGCAACATTGAACAACACTAAGCAACATTGAACAACACTAAGCTGCATTAAACAACACTAAGCAGCATTAAACAACACTAAACAGCACTAGGCAGCATTAAACAACACTAAACAACACTAAGCAGCATTAAACAACACTAAACACTACACAGCATTAAACAACACTAAACAACACTAAGCAGCATTCAACAACACTGAACAACACTAAACAACGCTAAGCAGCATTAAACAAAACTAAACAACACTAAACAACTCTAAGCAGCATTAAACAACACTAAACAACACTAAACAGCATTAAACAACACTAAACAACACTAAACAGCATTAAACACCAGTAAACAGCATTAAACAAAACTAAACACAGCTAAGCAGTATTAAACAACTATAAACAGCAGTAAACAACACTAAACAACACTAAACACTAAACAGCATTAAACAACACTAAACAGCATTAAACAACACTAAACAACACTAAGCAACACTAAACACCACTAAGCAGCATTAAACAACACTAAACAGCAGTAAACAACACTAAACACTAAACAGCAGTAAACAACACTAACCAGCATTAAACAACACTAAACAACACTAAGCAACACTAAACACCGCTAAGCAGCATTAAACAACACTAAACAGCATTAAACAACACTAAACAACACTAAACAGCAGTAAACAACACTAAACAGCACTAAACAACACTAAGCAACACTAAGCAACACTGAACAACACTAAACAGCATTAAACAACACTAAACAACACTAAACAGCATTAAACAACACTAAACAACACTAAACACAGCTAAGCAGCATTAAACAACAATAAACAGCAGTAAGCAACACTAAACAACACTAAACACTAAACAGCATTAAACAACACTAAGCAGCATTAAACAACACTAAACAACACTAAGCAACACTAAACACCGCTAAGCAGCATTAAACAACACTAAACAGCAGTAAACAACACTAAACAGCAGTAAACAACACTATGCAGCATTAAACAACACTAAGCAGCATTAAACAACACTAAACAGCAATAAACATTAAACAGCATTAAACATCACTAAACATTAAACAGCATTAAACAACACTAAACAACACTAAATACTAAACAAATCTAAACAGCATTAAACAACACTAAACACCATTAAAAAACACTAAACAACACTAAGCAGCATTAAAAAACACTAAATAACACTAAGCAGCATTAATGAACACTACACAACATTAAACAACACTAAGCAGCATTAAAAAACACTGAACAACACTAAGCAACATTAAACAACACTAAGCAGCATTAAACAACACTAAGCAGCCTTAAACTACACTAAACAACACTAAATTCTACACAGCATAAAACAACACTAAACAACATTAAAAAAACACTAACCAACACTGAGCAGCATTAAACAACACTAAACAACACTAAACAGCATTAAACAACACTAAGCAGCATTAAACAACACTAAACAATACTAAGCAACACTAAACACTAACCAGCATTAAACAACACTAAGCAACACTAAACACCGCTAAGCAGCATTAAACAACACTAAACAGCAGTAAACACCAGTAAACACTAAACAGCAGTAAACAACACTAAACACCATTAAAAAACACTAAGAAGCAGTAAACAACACTAAACAGCAGTAAACAACACTAAACAACACCAAGCAACACCAAGCAACACTGAACAACACTGAACAACACTGAACAGCATTAAACAACACTAAACAACACTAAACACAGCTAAGCAGCATTAAACAACAATAAACAGCAGTAAACAACACTAAACAACACTAAACACTAAACAGCATTAAACAACACTAAGCAGCATTAAACAACACTAAGCAACACTAAACACCGCTAAGCAGCATTAAACAACACTAAACAGCAGTAAACAACACTAAACAGCAGTAAACAACACTAAGCAGCATTAAACAACACTAAACAACACTAAACAGCATTAAACAACACTAAGCAGCATTAAACAACACTAAGCAGCATTAAACAACACTAAACAGCAATAAACATTAACCAGCATTAAACATCACTAAACACTAAACAGCATTAAACTTAACTAAACAACACTAAATACTAAACAAATCTAAACAGCATTAAACAACACTAAACACCATTAAAAAACACTAAACAACACTAAGCAGCATTAAAAAACACTAAACAACACTAAGCAGCATTCAACACGACTAAACAACACTAAGCAGCATTAATGAACACTACACAACATTAAACAACACTAAGCAGCATTAAAAAACACTGAACAACACTAAGCAGCATTAAACAACACTAAGCAGCATTAAACAACACTAAGCAGCCTTAAACTACACTAAACAACACTAAATTCTACACAGCATAAAACAACACTAAACAACATTAAAAAACACTAACCAACACTGAGCAGCATTTAAAAAACACTAACCAACACTAAGCAGCATTAAACAACACTAAACACTAAACAGCATTAAACAACACTAAATAGCATTAAACAACACTAAACAGCATTAAACAACTCTAAACAGCATTAAACACTACACAACATTAAACAACACTACACACTAAACAGCATTAAACAATACTAAGCAACATTAAACAGCATTAAACACTACACAACATTAAACAACACTACACACTAAACAGCATTAAACAATACTAAGCAACATTAAACAGCATTAAACAACGCTAAACGACACTAAGCAGCATTAACTAACACTAAACAAAACTAAACAGCACTAAACACTACACAGCATAAAACAGCACTAAACAGCATTAAACACTAAACAACACTAAACAGCATTATGTTTAATTGTGTTTAGTGCTGTTTAATGTTGTTTTGTGTTTAGTGTTATTTAGTGTTGTTTGATGCTGTTTAGTGTTGTTTAACAGATATATAAATAGCATTAAACAGCATTAAACAACACTAAATGACACTAAACACAAAAGGTCACTAAACACCACTAAACAGAATTAAGCAACACTAAACAACACTAAACAGCATCAAACAATAGTTTTGTTTAGTGTTATGTAGTGTAGTTTAATGTTCCTTAGTGTTGTTCAATGTTGTTAAATGGCATTTTATGTTGTTTAGTTTTGTTTAGTATTGTTTCGTGTTTAGCGTTATTTAGTGTTGTTTGATGCAGTTTAGTGTTGTTTAACGCGTGTGTAAATAGCATTAAACAACACTAAATAGCATTAAACATTACTAAACAACATTAAACAGTATTAAACACTTAATAACACAAAACAACACTAAACAGCATTAAACACTAAATAACACTAAACACAAAGCAGCATTAAACAACATTAAACAACAGCTTCCATCAAAATTATTATTAACATCAACTCAAAAATAACAGTATGTCCCCCAAATCCACAAAACACACACACACACACACACACACACACACACACACACACACACACACACACATGTAGCAAGCAACAATTTCTATGGTTAAATATATTCAATTGGTTTTTAATTAGGTACACTTTTTATTTACATTTTTTATTTAATTTTAACTTAATTTTAAGGACCAAAAAGTCACATAGAAAAAAAAACCCTAAGATTTAAAAACTAATTTTAAATGTAAACGTTATGTCAAAAAATTCAACAAATATTTTTTTTCTTTTTGTTTGTAGAAAAAACGTTTTGCATTTAAAAAACTGTAATCCATGAAACAATCAGTTTTGGTTAATTTCTCTACCTGGATCTTTAATTAAATAAAAAATTTAATTAAGATGTGCTGTGTAAGCAGCAGCTTCACATTCCAGTAAATTTTTTTTACTTTTTATTTATAGTTAATCTTTATAATCTTTATTCTTATGATTATGGTATCTGCTACGCCCCACGTGTTGCTCTGAGAGATCAGGTGATGGGGGTTAATCGATAACTCGACTTCCTGCGGCTGTAAATTTTACACTGAAGTTCGACAGTGTAATGCTGTCACTTTGGTCACGAGTTGGTCCTTACACACGGCCACTTCTAATCAAATAGCTAAAAGTGTTTCTATTCAAAAGCGAATGTTTCAGCGCTCCGGCTACACAGGAGTTATTTCCTGAGTTTTTTCTGTAAATATTACAATGTGATGAGTTGCAGACCTACTCCTTTTTATAGAGAAATATTTCCATAATTATATAAAATAGTTATGAAAACATTTCTCATCAGAAACAATAAAAATTATTCAAGTTCCAAACATATTTTTAAATATTGTACAGTAAAATACTCCCATTAATATTTTAAAATTAATTCTAAATAAAATTCAAAATAAACTACTGTAAATAATTAAAATTATTCAAAAAAATTTAATTAATAATAATTCCTAAATGTAGGAACTAAAATAAAAATTTATCTGTAACAAAATCATTCTAAAATCAGTAAACACACTAAAGGTTTATTGTAAAAAAAAAAAAAAAAGAACTCTTTAAAACACATTAAAACTTAAACTCTCTTTTGTTTATTTTAAGTTAGGTTTATCTGGCTACAAAATAAACAGAAAATCCTCAGAAAGGTGACGTAATCTTAAAACTCTTCTGAGTGATACTGTAAAAAATATTATAAGTAAAATAACTATTTTAAGTAATTTTTTTTCCAACCACAGAAGCATGAACACAGGAGACAGAGGCAGCATAAATGATAAATCTATAAAATTATTAATGTGTGTTTAATGATGGTTGTATTATCAATGCTCTCCGAGATGCGGAGACTCTTACCGATAAAGGAGATGGCCTCAGGGAAAAACTGGGACAGGTTCTGGCTCCAGTGATCCGAGATGGGAATCTGCTTGTACTTGAATTCTCCGTCGTGCTCGAACATGTTGGGAAGGTTGGGCGTCACGTTCAGGATATACTTAATGTTGTATTTGCCGAGGACGTCCAGGTTGGTGGAGTCTTTGGCGCAGCCTAGGTACAAATAGGGCAGGATCTGGACTGGGAAGGCCGGCTGGTTGCTAGGCAACGGGCTGCCGTCCGACTCTGTGGCGCTGCTCGGCTCACGGTCTGATTCTCCATCTGAGCCGTCGGAGCTGATCTTTAAGCCGCTCAGACCCAGAACTGAGACGGGAGGAGAGCTGCTGGGACACGACGAGTCCAGGTTAGTCTCGCAGTGCTCGGGGTACTCGGCCTGAAACTTGTTAAAGCCTCCTGCAAACAACACAACCAGAGTCACGACTACTGCAGCACAGACACACAAACATGTGCACACACACACACACACACACACACACACACACACACACACACACACACACACACAAACCAACCACCCAATCAATTTTAATGTTATTACATTTGGTTTTTTATAATACATTTGTTTGATTTCACTGAAAATGTCTTTAGCCAAAAAAAACACACAAAACAAAAACAAATATCATAGAAACTCAGTAACACAGACACAACATAACAAGCCAAACAAAGCCAAACAGTAACTATACTGTATGTTGCAGAAGTTGATACACAGAATTTTATAAAACCTATAGAATTTTGCACTATAGGCGTTGAGTAAAAAAAACAACAATTAAAATATGGCTCTTTAAGCACTAACAGGTATGAAATATAATTATTAAACCATTAACATGTGTCTCTATACTAACATGTAGCTAGGGTTAGGCTAGACGACAACCGCAGAAACAAAACGAAGGACACAAGTCACCTCAGCAGAATATATTGATAACACCAATGAAATCTAGATGAAACTAACACACAGAGCAGAATAATAATCCGGATCTGGAATGAAATCTAACTAAGATTCTGCAGGAACAGGAAGCCTGGTGTAAACCTTCACCATCATGGCCACATGTCAGGTTTAGCGCTCAATGCTAACACCTAGTAAAGATCAGCAAGAACTTAAAAATAATATATGTAGGAGTTCTCTTTATGAAATGAAATATTTTCTTTTGCAACTCCCTTAAAACTGTCAGAAGGCTAATTAAGGACTGCTAAACATGCTAAGGCTCACCGCTAATAGAGCGCAGTTCACATGCTATGCTACAGCGTGTGTACATGTTTTTCTGTTTTACGTTTAAAGCTCAAACAAGAAGAAGAAATGTGAGCATGGCATCCATACCAACTCTGTGCTACGATTGGAGCATGATAACACACAGGGTGTTAAATAATCTTAAGATAAACAAAACAAAAGATGAACAGTTTAATGAAGAAATGACAGGATGAGGCTTTTAGCTGATTTATATTGTATATTGTGTTCAGTAATAAGTGCTCACAATGACAAAGACGGAGAAAAACTAAACACTCAGTGTTGTAACATTTAATAACACGTTAAAGAGAGTTTATAGAGTTTCATACAGGATTTACTACATTAAAATATCCTATGTGAATAAACTCTGATCATGTCTCAAAGGGTTACACACACGCCACTGTGTGTCAATGTGTGTGTGTGTTGTTTATGTCAGTGTCACATCATCATTTAAGTGTGTGGAAATGCCTGAGCTTCACTTTCTCTTCCTCCTTCATTCATGAAATATGATCTCTTTCCCTCCCACCCTCTCTCTCTCTTTCTCTCGGCTGAAGGAGAACAACATGGCGGCTCCAGTTTGGGGAAATTCATTGAAAAAAAAAATAAAAACACTTCTGTGATTCTGACTCCATTAAAAAAAAATCCTTGTGTCTCAGATCCGTGATAAAATTCTCGGTCAGGAGTCAGGACCATGACTCAGACACTCGAGGAAACACAAAGAGGTTCTAAAGTTGATGAAGGTCAGGAGGAAAAAGAGGAGTGAGGATCAGATTATTCCTCCTCACGTAATAAAATATTAACGCAATGATAGACAGAATAAAAGTCCTCTTTCACATGTGCCTGTTAAAAACAGAGAGCTGGAGAATCTCACATCATTAACACACAGCAGTGATTTCTCTCTGTTTAAGATGTATGTGTGTAATATGTTTAAAGTGTAAGCCTGAAAAGAGCTATTATTATAATATATTATCATGACTATTATTATAAAATCTAACCTAATATGTAACCTGTAACTGTAGCAAGTACAGATATGACTGAGCTGAGAAATGTTTAATGTGCTGTTATCCCTTCCTTTAAACATGTGTTTGTATACTGTATGTTGTATTAATCATCATGCCCCTTTTAGTATATTTAACATTATTCACACAATCCAAATGATTATAGACATCAGATGATGTTCTTAAAATTCCACAGTGACACTAAAATCTAAAATTTTTCAAACACACACACATTCCAGGGTGTGATTTAATGTTTAGATGCTTAGAGAGTAATGAAACTCAATAATACTGTACTGTAAAGTGAGTAAATATTATTTGTAAAGCAGTGAGAGTCGAGCAGGAGGTGATGAGTTTATTAAACGTTACACACACACACACACACACACACACACACACTCTGACGTTTAATAAAACTCTGCTTTTAGTTTTGAGTCTGATCTGATTGAGGCTTTTAGTGCTGAGTGTAAAAAAAAAAAAAAAAACTCCAGATCTAGATTTTCTCAGATGTTCTTCATCCCACTAAATGTAAACCCTAAAGATTATTTAAAGCCATATGGAGGAGAGTGGTGTGTGGAGTTTCTCCTGGAATTAAACTTGCTGTAACATGTTCTGGTACATAGAGTAGGAACTTATAGAATGCTTTTGACATGTGTGTGTGTGTGTGTGTGCGCGCGTGTGAGTGTGTGTGTGTGTAGGGTTTCCTGATCCTAATGTCCAATTTGGATCACGGACTCAAGAATAAACCTGATCACAGAAAGTGCTGAGCTTTTAGAAAAATAAAAAACTCCACTCTTTCTCATCACCTCCATGCATTACTCTCTCTCTCTCTCTCTCACACACACACACACACACAGACCAGTGAACCTGCAGGTACGATACCTGATTCCTGCGTGTGTGTGATGAAGGAGGTTGATCTTTCTGGATCTTATTTTCAGTACGAGTGTGTGTATATACTGTGTGTGTGTGTTGTTCCTACCCTCCAGGTAGTAGGCCTTACAGCCGTCCTCGCGGAGTCTGTGCATGAGGAGCGCGAGCACCGATCCCGCAGTCCCCGGTGTCCCCGCCGCAGCAGCCGCCCCGCTCTCCCCGCACTCGTCGTACAGCAGCACGGTGTCGCTCATGCAGCGGCGGATGAAGCGCTCCTTGTCCGCGTCGTTGGGGATGACGGAGCGGATGGGCAGGTTGCCTTTGCGCAGGCGGCGCAGCATGAGGCCCGGGATGGCGAGGTGGATGGCGGACTCGATGTGAGAGGACTCGTAGAGCTCGTGAGAGCGGCAGTCGAGCAGGAGCAGAGAGTTGAGCCCGGACTCCAGCTCGTCCTGCAGCCATGCCGCACTTTTCCCCCACATCAGGGCTGCTGCTGGAGCATCGGGGAGGTGGAGGTGGTGGTGGAGGAGGTGGAATGGACCGAATTCTGATCACGGAGGGTAAAAAATCAACATGCGCCCCGAGGAGCTCCGGGCGCGCGCGCTGCTCCAAACCCGACACAATTCCCAAAGAGATCAAAGCATCCGAGGAGTTTAATCACAAACGCAAAGTAGCGCGCGCTCTCACACACACACACACACACTCTCACTCACACACTCTCACTCACACACACACTGTCTCGCTCTCTTACACACACACACACACACACTGTCTCGCTCTCTTACACACACACACACACACACTCTCTCTTACACACACTCTCTCTCTTACACACACACACACACACACTCTCTCTCTCTTTCTCTCTTAAACACACACACACACACTCTCTCTCTCTTACACACACCGAGCGCGCGAGGTCACGACAGTTCTGCTCGAGCTCGAAGAGCTCCGCCACAGAAATCACATCCGGTCAGCGCGCGAGCGTTCGCCGTGCTTTTACACGTTTTAGTCAAGAAGTTCACGGTGTTCCTGTTCCTTTCCTCTTCTGTTTTTTCCCCCTCTTTTCTTTCTTTCTTTCTTTCTTTTTTTTTCGAGCCCCGCACTTTGACAGGCTGTAATAAGCAGCAGGAGAAGGAGGAGGAAGAGGAGGAGCGCTACGGCTTAAAGATGCAGTGCACTCAGTTCCCGCTCCATTCACACTCACATTGCGCAGAGAGAGAGAGAGAGAGAGAGCGGGAGGGGGGGGGGGGGGGAGAGCGGGAGAAGAAGGAGCGAGGGAGAGAGCTAGCTTATTGAATGCGTGAAGAGATTTTTTTTTCAACCTTACACAGCCGTCATCGAGGAACACACACACATACACACTCTCTCTGTAGTTTTGCTTTAATACACACTCAAGTGGAACATCTGATTTTAATTCTTTACGTTTCCTTTCACGTGTGTCTCATATTTTCCACAATCTCTCTCTCTCTGTATATAGGTGCAAAGCTGGTGTTCAGCTGATCTCAGCTCATTTCCTAAATAATATTTTACTTAAATATGAAATAAATAAATTAAAGAGAATTAAGAGATATTAATATAAAAATGTATAATTCATTAACACACTTCATTCCAAAATTTCTGATTTCCAGCTCAAGTTTATGTTATATCTTATTCATTATTTTATGTGTTTTGGTTTGTTTAACAGAAATTTGACTAAAAAACAACTATTTTTTATATTTAGAACCAGATTAATTTTACAATAGTAGTAGTTAATTGGATACAGAATTTTAAAAAATGAACAAGTTATTATTATTTTTTTTAAAAATAAGCCTTCTTTCCCATATAAATATTGTGATGAATTTGGTGTAACAAAATTATCTTTAAATAGTGTAAAATCAAATTTCTTAGCATTTTAACATCGTGCTCATGGTGTAGATAAAATAACATGTTCCTGTGGAAATGATCAGCTCCTTCTGAACACATTTCAAAATGTATTCAATTTTTCTTTACTTTCAGTTTCTTTTTGATCTGAATGGTGTTAGGGGATTTACACCTGTGTGTGTGTGTGTGTGTGTGTGTGTGTGTGTGTGTGTGTGTGTGTGTGTGTGTGTGTGTGTTTTATCAAAATATTCAACCACGCTTGTTTGTCTGTCAGTCTCAACATGTATGTCTCCACCAGCAGTCGATTGTGAAAGTCGCAGCTACAAATGTGAATAAAAAAAAGGAAATTCTGATTTCACTGCAGCTGTCCACATGGCACACAAAGGCCTTTTATTTGTGAGGATGAATTACAGATCCTCCAAACTGTCAGCCATTGTGTTTTTGTCTCTTATCTTCATATAAAGGCCCTTCATCTTCAACAACACATCAGTTCTACGCTCCGACACTTGGAGAACCCACACACACATCACCCTCGCGACTAACTTAGAATTTTATGATTAATAACAACATAAATGCTCAATGGCACTAGTGTCATCACATGATAATAAATAAACAACATTCTTCTATATGGATGGGAATCACCAGATTTCTCCTGAAACAATATTATCAAGATACCTTGGTGCCGAGGTGGTTTTATATTGCAATTCCAAAAGTATTTTATAAATATCCAGATAAATTTTTTTTCTGGGTTTTTAGTTACAATTTAAAACTAATTTCACAAAGAAGTCGCTCGTACCACACTGCCTGCCAGTGTGTGAATAATTTAGAGCGCCACCTGCA
This sequence comes from Clarias macrocephalus, assembly GCA_011419295.1. NCBI lineage: Eukaryota > Metazoa > Chordata > Actinopteri > Siluriformes > Clariidae > Clarias > Clarias macrocephalus. The sequence continues at coordinate 46,602 of JAAGKR010004470.1, read as the reverse complement.
GGATTATAGAAAAACAGCAACATATTACCACCTTAAATCTAAACATTTATAAATTTAACATGTACTTTAAAAAATATATTTATAATGTTAATTGCTACACAAACTAATCGTGATATGTA
>JAAGKR010004470.1:0-46463 GCA_011419295.1 Clarias macrocephalus | reverse complement strand
TTTGTTTTTATGTGATTTATAACGCAACAGGAGTTTTTGTATCTCCTAGCGGTGTGAAATAGTGTGTGGGTGTGTGTGTGTGTGTGTGTGTGTGTGTGTGTGTGTGTGTGTGTTTTATCAAAATATTCAACCACGCTTGTTTGTCTGTCAGTCTCAACATGTATGTCTCCACCAGCAGTCGATTGTGAAAGTCGCAGCTACAAATGTGAATAAAAAAAAGGAAATTCTGATTTCACTGCAGCTGTCCACATGGCACACAAAGGCCTTTTATTTGTGAGGATGAATTACAGATCCTCCAAACTGTCAGCCATTGTGTTTTTGTCTCTTATCTTCATATAAAGGCCCTTCATCTTCAACAACACATCAGTTCTACGCTCCGACACTTGGAGAACCCACACACACATCACCCTCGCGACTAACTTAGAATTTTATGATTAATAACAACATAAATGCTCAATGGCACTAGTGTCATCACATGATAATAAATAAACAACATTCTTCTATATGGATGGGAATCACCAGATTTCTCCTGAAACAATATTATCAAGATACCTTGGTGCCGAGGTGGTTTTATATTGCAATTCCAAAAGTATTTTATAAATATCCAGATAAATTTTTTTTCTGGGTTTTTAGTTACAATTTAAAACAAATTTCACAAAGAAGTCGCTCGTACCACACTGCCTGCCAGTGTGTGAATAATTTAGAGCGCCACCTGCAGGATTATAGAAAAACAGCAAAATATTACCACCTTAAATCTAAACATTTATAAATTTAACATGTACTTTAAAAAATATATTTATAATGTTAATTGCTACACAAACTAATCGTGATATGTAACTGGATAAAAATTTTCCAATCTCTATCGTTCTATAAGATCGCAGTGCATATGTGCTATACACTTGTATAGAACTGATCTGCCGAGCACCAGACAGGTTCTTCGGTTTGTAAGTTGGATGCCTTTAAAAAAATTCCACTGAATACATTATCTACATCCGAAACATCTAAAACAAACGCTAGTCAAACCCTTTACCCCATGCATCACTAACCGCGGTCTCGATCCAGAATGAGTGACAGTTCTATCTGGACCCTGATGATCTTCTGTTAAATGGAGATAATTAATATACCAGTAATCTAGCTCTTTTTCCATATGGTGGAAATGGGATTCCACATTGTCTCATATATTATGAAACCGTGGTGATAACCAAAAGCAGTACAGTAAGTCCCAGACTTACAAGCATTCAAGTTATGACTTTCCACAGACACAAACGGACCTCGCATTACGAACATTCGTAGATGCAAACAAATCATGGAAGAAGCTCGTCTATTGTACAAAAAAAAATTAGACACTGCAGTGTACCAGAGACCAATATTTACAATTTAATGCAATATTTTCAGTGTCTAAGTGAATGTATAAAATGTCCAAAGTCTGGTATATTATATGTGTGCGAATGTGAGGGTGTGGGAGAAATGAGTTGGCTTCACCGGTTTCAATGAATCAGTCTGGGAGCATAATGAAAGAAAATGACTGTTCTGGGGTAAAGTTGTTTTGATGGTGAATAATCCTAATTCTCTGAAAATTCTCAATGAGACAGAGTTCACAGTTTTTTGAGACAAAATCTTGTACGTTCAAACACACAGCAAACACCATCTCGACGTCTTCCCTTTAAATGAGGTCAGCTGCTGATGCTGCTTCGTTACTGGGATTCCCCTTGCGATTTGGAGGCATGTGTGTTTTTTTATGCTTTGCATTATACTGTATATTTGTGACAAAGGTGTATAAGACTCACTTTGTTGGACTTAAGAACAAATCTAACTTACAAATGAGCTCCAGGAACGGACTCGTTCATAAGTCAGGGACTGTAATGTGAAGCGCTACTATGAATTTGACACAAATAGCATTCGGATCTAAAGAAAGCAGCTCTAAAGAAAGCAATACAAACGTGGGTTTGAGTTGTTGAGTTCCACAAATTGCGGCAAACAAAAACTTGTTAATGTGCAAGTTTAAAGTATTTGAAGAAGACTTTACATTTTACACATAGTTCCACACAGAATCAGTAAATATATAGAGAACCCCTGAGGAACTTGATATATCATGTGAGTGTGACATCATATAGATGTACACATACACACACACACACACACACACACACACACACACACACACACATATATATATACACACACACGCTTCCTGAATAACTTCACCCTGGCACTTAGGTAACACACACATAGCTAAAGGTTTTTAAAAATGTGTGTAAATGTGTATGCATTATACATTTTGTGTTTGTGTGTGAATGATGTCACCATCACATGGTAGATTGAGGATGTTTCAATTTAATTTCCTGTTGAACCTAAGTGTCCTGAAAAGTCAATATCTTTATATCTCTCACACACACACACAGAGTGAATTTCTCATACTCTCTTGCGTGTGCGCGTGTGTATACACACACAAGGTAAATTGTGCTCATATTGAACACACTCATACATACACAAAGTAAAGCACATGACTGAAACAGAAATAAGTTAAAGATGAACACAGAGACCCTGGATTCGGATTATTAATTCTTATTATTTTGATTTAATTATTAACATTTTAATGATAATTATTATTAATTTTTACAACAATTATAAACTCAGATTTTTTACTTGTATTTTTTCCATAAATCTAAACTCTTGGACACTAATTGTGGAAGCAACCCAGACCGTGCAGTGTGTAAGATAAATGCCAGTGTGTGGTGTAACATTAGTGTGTAAACTCAACAGCTAGTTAAACACAGCTCTTATTTCTCCACCTTGCTGTATTTATGTCATGTTTCGTGATGAAGCCAATCAGAGCTGCTCTTACATTGTATTCCAGAGTGTCTTACACAACCCAGTCACTGGCTGAATAAAGACTGTCCACGCCCACAATCTGTCCATCCTCATAAACATTGAGTTCCTAAAACACATCCATAACACAGTGTAATAAAAAAATAAACACAGTATTGAATGACGAGACCATTAGCAAATCAGAGGTAGTGTAAATAATATGTGTAAGAAGGTGTGTCTGGATGTTTAAAAAGCAAAGTAAATTTGGGAAAGTGATGTGTATCTCGTGTCTGAGTAAGTCTTTACAGCAACTCCACCTTTCATAAAGTTCTCAAACATGTGATCACTGTGGCATCAATTCATCAGCTTGTTTCTCTAATAAATATCTGTCCTTGTTTGAACTTCCCCTTTAACAGGTCAGAGGAACTGGTTTGACCAGAGCACAAGCCTTTAATCAGATTTAATTACAGCTTGACTCGTCACAAGTGTCACTCTTTAAAAGATGCAAAAGATAAAAAAGACAAAAGAGGAAACAAAAGAGGAAACCGGCTTCCCGCCAGTTACGTCAGGTACACGTTTGTAAAGAAAATCCTGTGCCTGGTCATAAAGGAAGGTATGATAACAGAATGTTGGGTGTCGGCCATCTTCCCTGCTTCTTCTTCTTGTTTTTTTTTTTTTACATACCTTACCTTTTATGGTCATTTTAGGTCCCCCCCCGCCAAAGTTTTAAGGACATATGACACAAGAAGACTTAGAAGAAGACACACACGCACGCATGTATACAGCTTGGTCAAAAAAGTCAATATTTTAAAACAGTCAAATTATTGTCTAGCATCAAGCAATGACAACAACTAGTGAGATAAAGCTGAAATTAATGGAATTGTAATAAGAATTGTCAAAAGTGTTCTTAAACCCTGGAAGGATAATGCTGAACCCTCAACTTCACAGAAGAAACATGGTTAATCACAATCTTCATCTCGAGGATGTTTTTAAGTTGCATGATAAATATGTTCAGAAGATTTATTCTGTAGGGCTCTGAAATCAAACTCCTGATGAGGGACTAGATTCTACTTTCAATCTGGAGTTGCCTTTCATTCAGTCCAAAGAAAGCTATAGAACAGAATGGACAATGTTCTGGACTTCTACTGAAGAGGTAGCTTAACATAATTGCAGCCGGAAAGGTATGAGGGCCTTTTGTGGAGGTAATCCCCAAACATGTTGCTGAACACCATTAAGAAAGCTGCCAAGGCTAAAGAAGTATGTTTTTCGAGCTTGCTTGGTTTGTGGAACCCCAGTGGCAGCTAGTCCAACCTCAGATTAAGCAGGAGCAATGCGAAACCATAAATGGCTAATGGGAGTTTTCCCAACCAGTCCACAGTGCTTTGTGGGAGAAGAAGGGTGCTTTAGGAATATGAGGTGCCAGGCATATTATTATACAAATATTAAGTTCCAGTGTGAGAAAATTTCTAGGCACAGTGAGGCAGCTGAGGGTATTCAATTTGGTGATGCGGGACAGTTGAGCTTCATTGAGCATCATCAGTGTAATATCAGCATGGGCTCCAACTTTTAGCATGCCTTTCTAGGCCTTTTCGACCTTTCTAGGTCGACATGAGTGTAAGCATCTCCAAATCTAAAGCCATTGTAGAAAACGTGTTGTTCCTCAAAGATTGGGAATGAGATACTGCCTACAAGCAGAGAGTTAAGGACCTTCTTTGGAAGAGATCAACAGACAAATCAGTGTAGCGTCAGAAATTGTGTGAACACTGTATCAATTTGTCAGTAAAGACAGGCTTGAGGCAAAAAGCCTCATATAGTCATGGTCTTTTGGTAGTAACTGATGGAATGAGATCACAAATACAGGAAGTGTAAACAAGCTTTCTTTGCAAGGTGTCTAAGCTCAGCCTTAGTAATGGAGTGAGTAGCTGGGACCTTCAGGAAAAGCTCAAAGTAGAAGCAACACTTCTCTGCATCAAAAAAAAAACAGTTGAGGTGGATTGGGCATTTATCTAGGATGCATCTTAGACGTCTCTCTGGAAGATGTTTTGGGGGTGTCCATTGAGAAGGAGGAGGCACGAGGAGAAGAGATTATATCTTTTTTATGGACTGGGAGCACCTGGTATCTTCATGAAGGAGCTGCAGGAGGTGGCTGGGGAGGAGAACCTCTGGGGACTCTGATTAGTCTGCTACCTCCCTAACCTGAGTAAGCAGGAAAATTAATGGATGGATGGATTATATGCATGTTCTACCACAGAATTGTTCAAATGTGATTGGTTAAAAGGCATGGATTATCTCTGTATAACATGACAGTTAGTTCTGACTGCAGCATATACTAAAAATTTATCATGGCTATAGTAACATCTCATTTCCAGGAACATGTACCGCAGACATTCTACATAATCTATGAGAAGAAAAAAATAGAAAGACTAAGTGAGCACCTTAAAAATGGTCATTATTGGAATTGTTTATATATGTATGATGTATTTATTTATGTAATGTGGCCCTTTAACAGGTAACATACTGTACAACTTTACAGAGTATTGTACAGTATGACCTAATGGGTAAATGTACTGTGTGACTGTTCTCTAAAAGTATGACAACTATTCCATTTAACTCAGTTTTAAATCAGTTTAATAACATAGCATTTTTAACAATGGTCATTGTCAAGCAGCTTTACAGAATCAATTCCAGTCCAGTGTCTGCTGAATTCCAGCATCTCAATTCCAACACCTCATTCTGCTACAACGTACTGCTTGGGTGATTACCTGAATCAAATCTGATTTAATGAGGAAATTTAGTGATCACCATGCTCCTCCTGCATGTGATCAGCTGGATGCTAAAAACAGCACTAGTAGCACCTCAAAAGAACTTTATGAAAAAAAAATTTAAAACTAAGTTTTGAGTGCGGAAAAGAAGGGGTCAATCCTGGCTTTACTTACACAAGGATACAGCAAGTGTCAGGTTGCTTCCATCCTTAAAATGTCAAGATGTCAGAATGAAAGAACAAGGTCAAGCAGCAAACACTGGGCACAACAATGCCCAATCTCTAATGACAGATGACTGCAACCTCATTTTAAAGTCAGTCAACAACCATTGGATCACATCAAGTGAAGTTTGAAACACAGTGGCAAACTGAAACTGGAGTGACGTGGACAGTGAGCACGGTTCAATACAGGCTCCTAGAGCCTGAACTAAAGTGGTGCAAAGCCAGATGCCCTTAATTAATGAGAAGTGAAGAAGAGCCTGCAGAGGTTTGTAAAAAAAAAACACAGCAACTGGAGTATAGAGAACTAAAGTAAGATTGGCATCTCTGATGAGTCTAGTCTAGTCAGCTTTGGCCAGCACCAGGTTATGGTTCAACAAAGTACTTCAAACCTCAGTGTCTTCCACCAACTGTGAAATGAGGAAAAGAATCAGCTGTGATCTGACGATACTTGTCTTTGTGTAGAACATGGAAAACATTTTGCTTCCTTGTGTCCTGACTGTGTTCCCCAACTCTGAGGACTGTTTTTTTCCAATATGACAATACTCCATCCATACAGCCAGGTCAATCAAGGTGGGCGGTTGGAGGACTGCCAGATCAAGACCTTGTCATGGCTGGCCCAATCTCCAGATCTGAATGCCACTGAAAACATCTAGAATGTGATCAAGAGGAAGATGGATGGTCACACTCCATCAAACAAAGCTAATTTGCTGGAATGTTTTGCACAGAGACTGGCATACATTTATCCAGATGCAACATAAGAGACCAGTGGAGAGCATGCTGAGATGACAATTGAAAGATTAGCGACTGCAAGTTAGGGTCACCAAAAACTGATTTCTGAATGCTCCCAAATTAAAAAACTAGCACTGTTTGGTTTAAAAATTAATAGCAACTTTTCTTTGCATTATTCAAGATCTGCAAACCTCTTTTTATTTGGAGGAAATGTTAAGTAGTTTCTAGAATGAATCAAAATTGTTTATACTGAAGCATAAATTTCCCCACTGTGGGACGAATAATGGTACAGTTAAACATTGGATTGCGGGCATAATTCGTTCCTGAATCGTGCTCGCATATCAAAGCACTAAGTATATCAAAGTGAATTTCCCATAAGAAATAACGAAAACTGATAATTCGTTCCACAGCCCCAAAATATTAATATAAAAATAAATAATACAAAATGTAAAGTAAAAACAAAAATTTACCTACACTTTACCTTTGAAAAGAATCCCGACAGAGCAGAGAGGAGAGAGGAGGGAGGGGCTACTGTGTAGGATTACTTTCACACACAAACACTAACGGAAACATTGCTCTGTCAGGAAACGTCTGAAAATCCATTTAAACCCATTTATCTGACCTCAGCCAGTTTTCAATATTTAGTAGAAGTTTATTTTTTTTTTAATTCTAATGGAGCAGATAATATGATTAGTAGTGTATTTAAAATAACTTTATTTAAACAGGTATTTAATAAAGGTTAATGCTGATGGTAACATTTAATTTTTGTATTCGGCCAAAACACAACACTGATTTAATTATTGTTGTTTTTTTTTTTTTCATGTTATAGATATCAAACAGAAAATGTGTGCCAAAGAAGCTACTTAAAGTTTATGCAATATGGAAGTGACAAATATTGCTTCTCCAAAAATTGAAAAGGAAAGAAATACAGCTTCATACTATCTCCCTTCAAACAATAATGATTTAAAATTAATCATATTTCTGAGAGTATTGACACTAAAATTGGTTGCTTAAATTAAAGCATTCCATGCAAAATTAAGGATTTCCACCCCAAAATTACTAACAGTGGTTTTGTTTAAATTCTTCAAATTAGACACACCTATTGTTAAGTGGCCATAAAACATAGAAAACTATAGCTTATTCAGTTAAAATTGATTTTTGTAATTTGCTCAATAATTGTTAATACGTATACCATTAACATTCCATGGCTACCTTAGTTCTTTGCATGGCAGATGCCTTTTGGTAAAAGCTTAGAAAGCAAAAACTCTGTACCCGTAATTTTAACAGTTTTGCATTTTAGAATAATACTCTTTTTCAGGTTTATGTCGATTACATGTGAAATCTAAATTGGCCAAGTTGAAGCTGAATGACAAATAAGCTCGTTGAAAGACCTGAATTAAAAAAGTTAGACACAATATAGAAGGGCATGAAATTGTATTTAGCCAATGTGTTTCGTTTTATCTGATAAAAACAAGTGTATGAATATTTACAGAAAACAAAGCATGGATCAGGAGATAAGAAACATTAAGTATTATGAAAAATGGTGCGATATGCTCATATCTAAATTTTTTTTTTCAACTAGGTGAGAGACTTTTTGGCACCAATGCCATGTTTTGTCCAACTTTTTCTAAATACAGTAGACATATAGTATAGGCTATGGTGTATAATGTCAGTGTATGCAGTTGTGTATGACTGTACAATGTATGAGGACAGAAATACAAGTGAAATTCTTTAGCAGTAAAACACTTCCCTTTTAAATCTCCAGCACCATTACAGGGACATTTCTCTTTACACTCTTCTGGGAGTGAAACAGGAAGAGAGAAGTGAGTGGAAAAAAAATAAATAAATAAAAAATACAGTAATTAAAAAAAAAGGCAGTGAACAAAGGCTCGGTTTGTTGGGGGTGTGAGAATAAGTGAGCGAGAAACTTGAGATAGAACAAATTACAGGGGAATAACAGAAAAACATACAAAAAGGTTAAATAAAGGTCAAGTGAATTCCTTCTTGTAATGCAGATCATAAATTAGAGACAGGTTTTAAAAAAAATTGACAAAAAAAATCTTTTCATGTGTGTGTGTGTAATATTAATAAAGTGATATTTAATAACAGTTCTATTTTGTGTTATTTTTGCTGGTTCTGATGTCCCCTCACCACATACACACATTTGTTAAGATTTGTCTAATTTTCCATCTGCAAAAAAAAAAAAAAAAAAAGCTTGTTAACTTTTTAAAACTATTTTACAAAATTAACACTACACAGTCTGATTTACAGTAAGTCAGAGAGAAAGAGAGAGAGCTGGATTGAGTTTAACAACATGTCACTGAACAGAAACAAAGACAGAACAAATTCAGGAGGGAAAAATGAAAAATGTATCCAGATGTTATCGCTATTAGAGGCCAAAAAGAGGAAAGAAAGCTAGGTCTGAGCTGGACTTCTCCTTTCAGCCTCATGGGCCACATGTGCAGCTTGCAGATCGAGCGGAGTTTATTAATCTCCCACAGATAGACATTTAAGAATACACAGTACAGAGTTCACACACAAAACTGTTTATAAATATTGCTACAAACACAACTGTTATGAAAGTTGCTTCAGCCACCACGCTAGCACCTAACGTTATGAATATTTTTTCGTCTTTATTTAAAAAATAAAGGTTGAGAAGGAGGAGAGAGACTTGACCGAGATCAGACTGTTAGAGATTAGAGTGAGTTCTGTTCTGGAGCTGCAGGTTGATTTTGTGCTGGTTGTCCACACACGCCTTCAGTTTGTTCTCCGTCAGAGTCAGTCTCTGTTCCAGTATTGCCACCGTCTACAAACAGGTAAAGAGAGACACACAGAGAGAGACAGAAGGAGAGACAGAAAAAAAGAGAGACGGGTAAGAATAGAGACAAAGATACACAAAGAGAGACCAGCAGAAAGATTAAAAGAGATATACAGGAAGACATGCAGACAAACACAGAGAAAGCCACAGAAAGACAGGCAGAGAGGTATCCAGAGACAGAGAACCGAGACAATTATTAGCATCCATGCGGTTTTAAAGGAATGTTTACATGAACTTGTAGATGCCCGAGTTCATGGAACCTCCACGTGCCACACTCTGTGTTTAAAGGAAATTAACACTGAGACAGAGTTCACCAAGCAGAGCTCTGTCCTGAGCTTCGTCAATGGGCAGAGGTTAGTGAGATACCCCGGGGTATGCCCGAGTTTGCGCTTCCAAATGTACCCGTGTATAGAGTGTCTACAGAAGGGGTACTGACCATGCGTGATTTATTCTGTTCATGACGAAGCTTCATTAAATGTCCCCTATAATGTGCCTGAAACATTAGGAATGAACACAGGGAGCACACCATGCTTTTTATTTACTGTTTATTACTCATAGCGTATGCTCTACACACTGGAGATGAGTGAATCCAGGTCACTCCTCTTCATTTACTCTGATCAGTTGAGTCCCAAGTTATCTTGTTGCTAACAACAACATGCATAGAACAACCGAATGGTGTAATTATCAGTTTGTATGTAAGTAGTCATTAGATAGTAACTGTAGGAACGGGTAGCTGACCAAGTTGTTTAGAAAACTTCCTGCATGGTCAGAAACACAAGAGCCAAAATAATGGGTAGTGGAGGACCATGGCAAAACAAGCAGAATCTGCAACACAATGACAACAAACCACAGCTATTTCACTTTTACAATATTGTGTGATTGGACGTATTGCTTTACAATCTGCTTTTATTAAACACCAAACATATTTGTTACATGTTGGTGTGGTGTAGATGTGTATTATGACAAACTGAGATGAAAAAAGGCTCTGGCATTTGGCACAACTTCACCAGAATGGTAATGTTAATGGTGTGAAGTTTATACTCAACTGATACGATGACTGAATACTGTGGGATTTAGTGGATTAGTTGGACTCGTAACATGTAGTGAAACAGCTGGATCCTCTGACTCAGTGTGTTCATGAGTCCAAGGATTCGGTGGATTCTAGTGATTTGGTGAATATCCTCTAGTGGAAGGACCACAGGAAAATGCAGTCAGAATCCCTACTGACTCAAAGGACTCATGAGACATGAGCAGGATTTGAAGCCGTTAATGGACCCAGGTTCCACATCACTCATATAGGGATATTAGGGAATTATTACTGAGGTCTTACACTTATTGGTGTTTTTTTTTGTAAATAGTATACACACACACACTTTTTATATTAGATAAGTTATATATAACAAGTTAATACAGGTCTCATTACTTACTGTGTGCATGTGTGTCCCCAGCACCAGAAGTTTAGTAGTTCAGTGATATTGTGTGTGAGACAGCGTTCTCAATCACTAAGAGGTTTTAATCACCTGTTAGTGCGTCTGATCTCAGGACCAGACTTGGGTGAAACAGAAAACATGCTTTAGTTAAGCTCTTCCCCACATACTGTACCTCAGTGTTCTAAACAGCGTTCAATCTTTAAGGTCTGAATATGCACATCATGATTTCTAAAGGTTTGCATAAACTCAAACATGATCCAAAAATAAACTCTTTTGTTTAAAACCACGTTAGAATAAAATCAATTAACAGCATTTTATACCCATTTCAGAGTGCAAGATATTTTTGACCTTGAAGCCACATGAAAGGTTCAATAACCTCCTCTCCTGTTTCACACTGGAGGGAATTAATCAGGTTTTACATTTCCTTCCTGCAGTGGTGTGATATTCTGATCAATAAACCAGAGAGAGAGAGAGAGAGAGAGAGAAGATGAGAATGACAAAAAAAAAGAGTGAGAGAAAAAGATAAAAAAGCAGAGAGGGTTAGCAAGACAGAGAAAGACAAAGATTAATATGTATTATTCTGACATTCTATTTTACACTGTTCTATTTTTATTTAATTCTTTATTATGTTTCAGTTTCTACTTCTTTCAATTTTTCATCTCTCTTCCTGTAATTTCCTTCTAACTTAATTCTGAGCTTGTAAGCGTGTACATGTGTGTTTTCTTGTAAATTCTTTATCCCTCCCATCCAGCTGCTGGAGTTTTTTGTGTGTGTCTGTACGGTAGCTCTGCGTCACTCCGCATGTCACCAAAAGCACCGGCGCACTGCCCAAAGAGGAAGGAGGTAAAAAAACACTAAACGCTGAAGTAAAGGTCATATGCCTGAAAAGGGAAGTGCAGAGTTTATAAATAAGTCATGTTATGGCTTGATGTAGGGAACGACACGAGTCAGAAACACAGCGTTAATAACGGCTAATGCTTATATTACACTCTTTCACACTAAATGATCTGATGACGCTATCGAGAAAATCCTAACAGACGCTATCGCACGTCAGCCGATGACTGAGTCCATTCTTCTTTAAGAAAGCGACAGAAAGATGAAGTTTAGTGTGATGTTCCTGGGTTCTGTCCTGACCAAAGTGAGAGTCTTGTTTTCAGCATCTTGCTCCCTGTTCCCACTGAACATCAAGGGTCATCACTTCACGTCAAATTCGACTCAAAACGAGTGTGTACTGTGCCAGAAGCCCGTACGCCACCTTCATGTCACGGCTTCTGTCCTATTCAGCAAACAAGCTTTACCACCTGTTGAACTTTAAAACAAATTGTTCTATCATGTGTCACCATGGCAATTAATTTTTTGAATTTCAGCAATTAAGCAAAAACATTTAATGTCTACAAAAAAAAATTCATTTGCTTTTTAAATTATATTGAACCTTTATTTTAAATGTTAAAAATATTTAGTAAAGTAAAATCGCTTGGTCCCGAGTGGAGCTTTACATTGTACGTTTATTTTATATTTCTATTAATCCGCTGGTTCTAATACGATATGGTTGCTATAGCAACGGCTCATTCAAAGCGCATGCTCCACTGATGTATTATATTAAATAAAGTTTTATCCACCATTTATACACAATGTTTCTGCACAGTGTTTAAGAGTGACCATTTTCTCTCATTTTCCTTATATAATTCAAATATATGAATATATAATTAATATACATGAATGACACACAGCTGTGTTTTAGTGGTGATTAGCAGTAGAGGGTTTACTGCAAGTGGGTTAACGTCAGGGGGCATTTATACTGGGGGTAGGGCTTATGGTGAGTCGGAGTGGGTTTACTCCAAGATGGTGTATACTCATGGGGTGTATAGCTAAGCTTCTCTACTCCATCGACTGTTAATAATTCAGCAGCACTCAGTGTGAAGCACACACGCCTGTAACGATCACGACACATAAGGTCACGTCAGGCTTTAAATTTCTCTTTCACATGCAAACAGCATCCTCAAATCTCCAACGGATTCAGTTCTCCACTTGCTGAATAATGATCATAACGCTGAGTAAAAACAACAAATATTAATATATTAAAAGGAATTGATTATAGTTATTATACAACTAAAGCTGGATTGCGAGCATAATTCGATCCAGAAGCAAGTTTGTATATCAAGGCACTTGTACATCAAAGCAAATTTCTTCATTAAAAATAATGGAAACTTGGATGATTTGTTCCACAACCCAAAAATATTAATGTAAAATAATTAATACAAAATATAAAGTCAAAATTAAACATATTAACCTGCACTTTACATTTGATAAGAATTGTGGCTGAAGTAAGACGGAAGAGAAGAGGAGGGGGCTACTGTTTAGGACGACTTTCTCACACACTATTAGTAAGGTTCCTTGACAAAGATGTTTTCTGACAGTGCAGCGATTCTGTTTTTGTATGTGTATATATGTGCGCACGCACACAAACACACACCAACAGAATCGCTGCTCTGTCGCAAAACGTCTTTTTCAATACTTACTTTTAAGGATTTCGTGGAAATGTGACATTGCATTGTTATTAAACAGATTCTTCTCCAGCACTGCTACAAGCTGTTTAATCTTATTCTTTACGGAGGCCATTGTTGCAGTACAGTTACTAAAAAACAGTCTCTACACTTGGTGACAGAATAAAAATAAATAAATAAACTTTACGCGGTGATGTGATAATCAGTACACGCGTGCATGGATGTTATACTATACGAGTGATGTACACGCATTAAGACTGAGCATGGGAGACGATTACCCACAATCCCACAGCGCGAGACAGAAGAACTATTGGCTCAGTTGTGATCATGTGACGCTCCGCAGACAAAGCGCATGTATATCAAGACCCTGCTCATTTATCAAGTCAAAATGTATTACAAAATTTTGCTTGTTTTGCTAAACACTTGCAGACCAAGTTACAGATTTTAAACATTTTATGTTAACTTTAACAAATGTTGCGTGTTTGTGTGTTGCGTGTGTGTACCTGTGTGAGGATGTCGAGCTGACCCACTATGTGCTGCAGCATTGAGGTGAGTGTGGGACAGATGGGTGTGTCCATCACAGACAGGCCAGAGTGATGTGATTGGTCCGTCTCAGTGTGGGTAGAGACAGGGCAAGCTTCTAGTCTGTGAGATGATTGAGAGCTCAGACTGGAGCAGCAGTGAGACATATCCAAGATGTCTGGAGCCTGAGAAGCGCGCGCGCACACACACACAGATATTAGGAACAGACAGAGAGAAAAAAACTACAGACAGGCAAGTAGAGAGAGAGAGAGAGAGAGAGAGAGAGAGAGAGAGAGAGAGAAGCAGGCAGATGGAAAGACACAAGAGAGAAAGACATGAGGAAAAACAAGCAGACGATATGAAAAAAAGAGAGACAGCCAGTCAGACGGGCAGACAAAAAGACACAGAAACACATATGGAAAGAAAAAGAAATATATCAAAGAGAGACAGACAGACAGACAGACATGGAGGGAGAGGGAGAGAGAGAGAGAGAGAGAGAGAGCACGAGAACAGATATAGCAAGAGCTCATTGGCATATAGATAATGATAGGTATAGGCATTCAAATTAAATGACAGACAGGTACAGACTAAACTAACAAAACTTTAAAGAGAAAAAGACAAACTAGAACAACAATTTGAAACAGAAGTGATGAGAGATAAACTGTCACCATCTTCCAGTCTCGTGCTCTCTGTATTCTCTGTCTGTCTGTCTGCCTCTACATTCTACGGATATAACAGACATTTGAAGAAGTTATGCCTGTGTGTGCAGGTTGTAAACCCATCTGCTGCTCATTAGTCATGGTGTTATATTGGGGTGTGAGTGAGTGAGTGAGTGAGTGAGTGATAAACGCTTGTAATGAACAATAAGGCCTTGTGCTGCACTCAGGACCTGAATTTGAGCTGAAGAACTGAACACACCTACATTTATTTCAAATAAAAAAAAAATGTGTGCGGTGTGTTAAAAGTTGCACACACACGGTTGAGTCTAGAATATTGACCCAGATAGCCAGCGGGTAGAAAATAAACAGAAGAGCAGCTGTCCTGCCATAAAAGTTCCTCCTGCAAACATCTGGCCTACAGGTGCAGCTCGAGACACCTCTGCTCCAGGCAGGTAAATATTTACCCCCTACCCCACCCTATCCACCCTCTCCTAACCATCTCTAACGTTGTGGCTTTTTAAATAAACACGACAATCTGCACAACAAAACGGCTTAAAACAAAACACAACGAGTTTAATGCCACACCTGTCCAGCTGCAGATCACAGATATATATTAATGCCCTCGATATAGTTAACACTTTACTACTATAGTAACAGCTCATTCACGTACTCAGTACAGCACACGCTCCTCTGATAATAAACAGATAAAATAAAGGCACAGTCCCCCCCAATTTGGAGACTTTGTGTAACCTGATGGGAAGGAGTCTCCAGTGTCTACAGATACTGTTGTGGTGTAAGAGAATAAAACACACAGGGACACGCTGTTAGAGAAAAATAACCCACACACAAAAACACACACAAACACACGACCAAGTGTGAGGCTGTTTCATCATCTCAGTATTAAGTTTGTTGTAAATAGGGCAGAAACAACAGGTTGATGCTTAATCGGTGCACAATTAATTAAGGTTTGTGTGTGGCATCACACCACACAACCCTCATTCACATATTCATAATATAGTACACTTCCACAAATCTTTAAAAAATCTTTTTTTATATACTGTTTCTACTCCTCGGATAAACAACTGGAATACATAAATAAATAAGATGAGCCACACACGTCCTATGAGAGCATGAGTGTTTAAAAACGACTGGATTATCTCCTGTTGAGTGGAGGATTTATATGTAGCTCAGCGCTGAAACACACACCCACACACACCTACCCACACACACACTTTAACACTTCTCTGATGAATCACCTGGACTGGAAAAACCAACAGTGGAAAATTTCCTGAGGCTCCAATGAAACTGTGACAGAGCCATCAATACTCACTCCCCCAACACACACACACACACACACACACACACACACACACACACACACCCTAAAGCACAGGAAATGGGATAGTTTTTTTGAATGTAGAACATGATACTAAAATGATACGAGTGTTAGTAAAGTGTATAATTATATATAACAACATTAATACACAATAATTTTCAGTCTCTTACAGGTGAGGTTTTAAACAGCTACTGCGCTTCTCTAACATTTACACCTCCCACATACCTTTCATCAGGAACTATAAATACTTAAATAGACATGAATAATCATTATTATGAAATAAAAAGAAATTGAACAATTTTATGAATACTAATTCATAAATAAACCTGTGCAGTGTTATTACAGCAAGATTCACTTTCACGGTACATACTTAAAATTTTTATTTTAGTGTGTGAGGTGTGATGTATTTTGGGTGTATTATAATGAGTGAGACCTGGGGTGTGGCTTTGCCTGCTGTCTGTCTGCACACGTGAGGGAGACAAACGTGCTTCATTAAAACAAATGTGGTGCCAGGCAGCGCACACAACACAACACACACACCCTTACATCCTCCATCACTCTGCTGATTCTATTGTTCCACATCTTCTTTAGATGGTAAAGACTGTAAACTCTTCTGTGCTGATAACTAGTTAAAGCTTCACCTCTGATTCTTACACCTTGCTCACAATGGAGACTCCTTACAAATGATGATGTATTAGTGTGAACTGCTGTTATAGAGAATTAATTCAACACCACTTGACCAATCAGACCGCGGGACTCAGCAGCGTTCACTCCAACAGTTTAAACAATCAGTTGCTCGCTGTTCTTGCTGCTGGTTTTAATATGTACTGCTAGCTGATTAACAGAGATGGGGAAAAAAATCTATTGATTGTTACTTATCGCAACTCTTTGTGTGGCGATTCATGCATTGCCACACTGACTCCAAAATATATTTTAAAAAACCCTCTGATATTTATATTAACTTGCATTTGAATTGTTGCATTTCCCTTATAGTCCTAGAGGTGGACTACAGGCAATGCACAACGCACACAGACACAAATTATTTGCAACGTTTGATTAGAAGTGTAACAAAATCTAAGGGAAAAGAATATGGATTGGTAATAGAGCTGGATATGTCTAATATCGTGATAGGAATAGAAATCAAATTGCTATCTATGTATCGTGATCATATCGGAAGATCTGGCGATTCCCGTTCCTATGTAACACCCAATCTCACTTCATTTGAAGCGGCAGGATGCTAGCTCACTAAACATAAACGTGACGATATATTTTAAATGGCCACAATGACATAAATCTGAACTTTAATCAGAGTTTATTTAAGAGAAAGCTCACCAGGTGAGTCATGCTAGCGGTACAGAACTTTGTCAAAGGGTTTAATCTTTTCTGTCTCTGAGCAACATGGATTTGCCCACTTCACCTCAAAGAGACATAGAAGACACGCTAACCAGATATCACAATAGTAACAAAAAGACATGAAGGTACAATGTGTGCACCCATGCAAACACTTTAGTTTAAATGCTCAATCACACATGAATATAGTTAAAATGATTAAACGATTAGAGAAAATAAAGATTAATATTAGAGTTGACCCCGAAATTCGCGGATGTTATGTTTTTTTTTTTTTTCACAATTCACTGGTGCTTTAGGAACGTGAGTTTTCTTTTCAAACTCAGTTTAATACATTACCTTTAAAAAAAAAAAAAGAAAGAAAGAATGTAAAAGGTATAGTGTATACACTACCTTTCACTTTGTAATTTTTAAATATTAAATCATAAAAATTAGATTCTTAAAAGTCTTTAAAAATTTTAACATAAAACATTTACAGCATTAAATTAAAAACTGACACAAAAAAAGTAAATTAGAAGATTTAAAATCCATGTTCCTATTTTATATATTCCTAAATAATAGAACAAGCTAACACTTACAAACATAAGGGTTGTCTTTAATGCTTGGATGAAAATCCTTCGCAGTCAGCTTGAAGACTGGAACTCATGGACATGACCAAATGCTGAGTGGCCTCCCTCGAGATGCTTTGCCAGGACTCAGCTGCTGCTCGTTTCTGGGTCTTTCTGCCTTTAGTCATGTATTAAGTAAGTGAAAAACATGCTCTATTACAGTGAGATCAGGGACTGACTTGGCCAGGGAAGAATATACAATTTCTTTTTCTAGACTAACTCTTGGGTAGCCTTCACTGTATGTCTTGGGTTGTTAGTCATCTATAGTATGAAGCAGTGTCCTAACAGTTTCCTTTATAAGCAGTCAATTAAAGCTAATGACTGGTTTCATATACAGGCAGCCATACACACTTATGCTACAACACTGCCTCCACCATGTTTGACAGATGATGGGGTACACCTTGGATCAATAAACTGTTCCTCCTTTCTCCATACTTGTCACTTCCCACCATTCTGGTACCGGTTAATTTTGGTTTCATCAGATTTTCTTGAGCGTTACCAGTGGGTTACACCTTGTTGTGAAGAGTCTGTATTTACTTCATAAAGACTTCTTTTAACTGTAGACTTTGACAATGACCAACCTACCTTCTCTTTTTCACTATGGACAGAATTCCACACTCCTCCACTTTGACTTCTGTGTTCTTCCAGGCCTTTTAGTGTTCCTTATGCCTTATGTCGAACTGCTGTTAATCAAATTTATGTTTGATTCACTTAACTGTGGTATATTAAACTGTGGAAATTTCACATTACAAATGATTCATATTGTCTTACATAACATTAAGTAGGACTATTTGAGCATTTTATCTACATTAAATATACCTCAGCAGTACAACTGGTCAAGGCATTTTGAGAGTTTTAAACAAATAATGAAAGGAAATAAAATGTGTGAAAACTGCTTTTCTGTTGCAGGTCTGTAATACGGGGGAGAGGTTAAAGCGGTGAGCTCAGGGGTTTGTCCTCATATTGATCCATGTGATGGTCATAAGAGATTCATGAACCTCAGACAGACGGACACTTTACTGAGCCTGAAGGAAAATCCAAAGAAGAGCAGGACAACAGGCACTGCTGGAAACGGAAGGAAGCTTGTATCCATTTAATCCTTTCTGATGTGGAGAAAAAGCTGAATACCGCTCTCTCATCATCTCTTGCCCCTGCTCTCACTCCACAGCATGAATTTGTCCTCTCTGTGACACTGACATCTGAACTGGGTTTTTAATAATTAACCGCTGCTAATGGTGTTTTCTTCTTGCTCCTCTGCTAATACTGAAACATCACACACTCGAACAGGGCATCTCAAACCACAGAGTCAGAGCAGCTTTATCACCAAATCACACTATTGTTACAGTATTCCTAATACTCTACAGAATCTGCAAAGGGTGTTGAAGTCAAACTAGGACTTTTATGGCGAATAAAAATGTAAAAGTTATGGACATTTACAGTAAATTCCAAGCACAGTACCATGATCAGATTCTTAGCCGCAGTAAAACATTTGAACAAGGTTATACGTCCATGAATGACAATCCCTACAACAGGCGAATCCCCCCCCAAATCCACTTTCATAAGTAGAACCATAAAAACTTACAGTTAGAGCTGTACCACTGATACTGGAGACTCCTTCAATACATGTTACATAAATGCCTCATCATGTCCCTGTAAATGAGCTGTTACCATGGAGACCATATTAGAGCGAGCGCGATAATATAAACCTGCACTACTGTCAGAGCTGCTGTTACAGAGAATTAACCAACACCTTCTGACCAATCAGAGCACTGAAGTCAGAAGCACTTAGTTCATTCAGTTTATACTGAAAATAAAATTGATGAGAAACAAGAGTCATGTCATTCCGAAGTGAATCTATTTTTCGAATAATCTCACACACACACTTAATAAATGAGATGCTGGGACTGGAACACAGACACAGTGTGTGTGGTTCCTGCTAAAGGTGAATATGAATCACTGCAGGTCAGCACACGCTAATAAATCTCTCTCCCTCGGGAGAAAAGGACCAGAGGACACTTGTTATTTATTACACAGACACCGACACCCAAGTTTCCTACTTCTTTTTAACTCCACATGGCTTCCCTTTCTACAAATAAAGCTCAGAAAAAGTCACATGACCTTCTAAATCAATCACAAACATGCAAGTTATTTAATAAACATTCCTAAAGAGGACAAGGACTATTGGTACTTATGACACACTAATTTATTAAACATTTCATGTATTCAGTGTTGTTAGAGACGATGGATTATTACCAGCGGTGGAAAGAGTAATAAACTTTTTTACACAAGCACAAGTACTGTTACGTCAGTGAAATTTTACTGAAATACAAGTAAAATTACCATTATAACAATCTACTCAAGTAAAGGTAAAAAGTAGCTCATTAAAAATTTACTCTGAGTAAAAGTTACCGAGTTACTATATATATATATTTTTTAACAGCAGGAGTGGGATTCTATGGTGTTAAAAAAAGACAAGCGGATATAAATCTCAAACTAATTGTTTTTAATTAACAAATTAACAACTGCGGAGGGGCGGCAACTCTTATAAGGGCAACATACATACATAATGTGGTATACAACATAGTAGTGGCCCATACAATGGCCAGGGGTTTGCGTCATAAGAATTTGCATCTGCATCACTGGCATCTTTTTTTTTGTTTGTTCTCCAAGCTCATCAATCTACAGTCGTGGCCAAAAGTTTTGAGAATTACATAAATATTGGAAATTGGAAAAGTTGCTGCTTAAGTTTTTATAATAGCACTTTGCATATACTCCATGTTGTAGAATGTATACAACAGCAACTTCCTCCAACAATCCAACAACAGTTTGGTGAAGAACAATGCATTTTCCATCACGATGGAGCACCATGCCATAAGGCAAAAGTGAGTACTAAGTGGCTCGGAGACCAAAACGTTGAAATTTTGGGTCCATGGCCTGGAAACTCCCCAGATCTTAATCCTATTGAGAACTTTTGGTCAATCCTCAAGAGGCGGGTGGACAAACAAAAACCCACTAATTCTTACAAACTCCAAAAAGTGATCATGAAAGAATGGGTTGCTATCAGTCAGGAATTTGCCCAGAAGTTGATTGAGAGCAGCCCAGTCGAATTGCAGAGGTCCTGAAAAAGAAGGGCCAACACTGCAAATACTGACTCTTTGCATAAATGTCATGTAATTGTCGATAAAAGCCTTTGAAACGTATTAAGTGCTTGTAATTATATTTCAGTACATCACAAAAACAATTGAAACAAAGATCTAAAAGCAGTTTAGCAGCAAACTTTGTGAAAACTAATATTTGCGTAATTCTCAAAACTTTTGGCCACGACTGTATTAGTGCAGTGGTTTCCAGGGTGCAAGTTTTTTTTTCTTCCTCGTTGCATTATTTGTATTATTTTTCATTTTCATTCATTTATTTTTTGCTCAGTAGCGAATATGGTTTAAAATGTAGCGAAGTACAATACTTCAAACAAATACATACTTAAGTAAAAGTAGAATTACAGATTTTAAAAACTACTTTAAAAAGTAGAAGTAAAAAAAACTACTCAATTACAGTAAAGCAAGTAAATGTAATTCATTACTTTCCACCTCTGGTTATTATGTCAGTGATGTCATGAGTGTGTGTATGCGTGCAGTCATAAACTGGTAAGCTGTAATCTACTGTAACTTGTTAGCGTGATCATAATTCAGAACTGCAGACTTCTTTCGCTTTCAGACACACACACAAACTAACACATCTCCACTGATTGATGAAAGGCCACGCTGCGGATAATTAATAAATAATGGCTGCTTGATCACATGACCAAGCGCTGCTTTTAATCAGAGACTGGAAAGAAAAAAAAAAAAAGCAGGGGGTGAAGAGATGCAAGTTGAGGGAGGGGAAGAAGGTAAAAGGTCAGGTATGCGTGGAACGCCACGGCGCGAGACAACTTATACAATCAGGCTTTTCTGCCTTTCCCACACTATGCTTCTATGTTTTTTCTATTTTATTCTATTCTATTTTTTTCTGTTTTTCTTATAGCTCTACCTATTGCTCACCAACGTCACACCTCCTCTGATAGTACAAGTGTGTTACTAAAAAGCACACACTGAGGCAGCTTAACCCCTGGCTGGTGGCTTTAGTGTGAATTAGTAAATGCCAGCCAAGCGCCATGTCGCGGGTCGTCTTAATCAGCTTTAGAGTAAAACATGTCTCATGCCTAAACGCACCTCGTCACGTTCCCTTAAACCCCACATACCCCCTCTCCCACCCCCTATCTGCCCCCTGGTGGTCTAGAATGCAAATGAAATTTGTTTATTTATTCAGATTAATAGAAGTGATGTTTACACTATCTATCTATCTATCTATCTATTATCTATCTATCTTTTTTTTACAGAACAAACCGTAAACAAGTTCATCTCAGTTCAGTACTCACAGATATCAGCTGCAAGGCTAAAAAACTGAGTACAACATAAAAATTTTCAAAACCAATCTGCAGATGTTGATCTTTCTCTCTCTTTTTGTGCACCAGAAAGAATTTCTGAAATAATTTCATACAACTTATTTTAAATGTAAAAATAAATAAAAAGACAAAGCTGAAAACATAAAAGCATTCTCACTTTAAAATTAATTACTTTTTTTAAAACCTAAACTTTAAGCACTGAGATTGTGTCTCATGTCATATATGCACAGGTTCTGAGATTAACCCTGAACTCAACTCACACTCCTCTACCCTCTTCAATTAGCCGTACCCGAGCAGGTAGATCTTCTTGTTTACCTGTACAGGAGCGCTTGGTCTCTTCTGCATCTTGAGGATGTCCCTGTGACTTGCAGCATCCAAATTTGCCTTCCATAACATCACCTATACACGTTAACATAGGTGCATTTAATGCTTAATCTCACATATTCCTTCAGGTCCATTCTGTACTAATTTAACCTGTGTTGCTTTTCTTAAAACAAATAATGGACTAATTTAAATGTAAATAAAATTCAACATGAAAGTACACACACACACACACACACACACACCTTACCTGTTCATCAGAGCCTGCTGAGGCAAAGTGATCTCCAGTTCTTGAAAACGCTACACAGAGCGCTGGCCCCTACACACACACACAAGAATAATTTTCACACTTCAGCCGTTTCTGAACAATCATTTTATTAAAAAAAAATAATAATAATTTGAAGGTTTTTAGTATGTAATCACTCATTAAAATGTCACATCAAAAAATTTTTGTTCCAGCTCCTGTTCCATATAGCTATACAGAGCTAGGAGACCTAACACGCAGTCAACTTTTTAAAACAAGCCTACAACGGCTATGAATACTGAGTCACCTTGAAAATAAATAAAAATACAGTATGATGCTGTCAGTGACCATCAGAAAAACGTAAAAGTGTCAAGTAGCTACGATAAGCATAAACTACGAAGTGCGTGTTGACTGTATAGACATCGCATTACATACAATACCTAATCGCAAATGCAAATACAGAGGCGTAGATTACAGAGGCAGTTGATTTCAGTTGGATGAAACATGTTTTGATTAAAAAATAAATAAATAAATAAATAAAAACATGTTGCACTTCTCACTTTACAGATTAATCACAACAATGTTACACACACACACACACACACACACACACACATACACACACACACACACACACACACACACACACACACACACAGTACAGACCAAAAGTTTGGACACACCTTCTCATTCAAAGAGTTTGAATTTGTATTATGGCAAGAAAAAAAGCAGCTAAGTAAAAAAAAAACGAGTGGCCATCATTACTTTTTTTTACAAAAAATTGGGAAAACTTTGAAAGTGTCCCCAAGTGCAGTCACAAAAACCATCAAGCGCTACAAAGAAACTGGCTCACATGCGGACCGCCCCAGGAAAGGAAGACCAAGAGTCACCTCTGCTGCGGAGGATAAGTTCATCCGAGTCACCAGCCTCAGAAATCGCAGGTTAACAGTAGTTCAGATCAGAGACCAGGTCAGTGACACACAGAGTTCTAGCAGCAGACACATCTCTAGAACAACTGTTAAGAGGAGACTGTGTGAATCAGGCCTTCATGGTAGAATATCTGCTAGGAAACCACTGCTAAGGACAGGCAACAAGCAGAAGAGACTTGTTTGGTCTAAAGAACACAATAAAGAAAACTCTTTGAATGAGAAGGTGTGTCTAAACTTTTGGTCTGTACTATATATATATATATATTTTTTTTTTTTTTACAGACATAAATGTATAAGGACTTAAACACTCTAAACTGTGCAGCTGTATTCTGCATCAACATTGAACAGTACTGGTTCATAGCCAAGTGGACAGTTTATGACACGTCACCTACTTGCCTCGAGTTTAATAAATCAAATTCAAATTTTATTTGTCACATGCACCGTCATACACAGTACAATATGCAGTGAAATGCTTAGGCGACTGCCCGTGACCTTAGAATAAAGAAATGAATATAACAAAGAAAGTAGAAATAGATTTAACTAAGAATAAAATAATAAAATATATGTACAGTAAAAATATTTTTTATTTTCTTATATTTTTCTTATTGGAAATTGTATATGTATACAATATAAGGAATATAAGAGAGCCTAAGTGTACCTAGGTGTACAGTATAGAAAATATGGGATATAAATAGAGATGTCCAGGGGGTGTGCAAGTATGCTGTAAAGTGTTTTGCACTTAAAGTGACTTGTACTATAGAATAAATAGTAATGTAGTAAGGGTGAGATTCACTCAAAAGGTGGACACAGAACCACTCCCCAAGGCTTATTTACCGTTGCATTGCCAAAGCTCGGTTGGTTGAGTGGTTTGGTAGTCCCTAAGCATATCTAATGATTATAACAAGGTATGACACAAGGACACTAGCCTACTGAGCCCCCGACTCGTACCGCAGCCTACTGAGCCCCCGACTCGTACCGCAGCCTACTGAGCCCCCGACTCGTACCGCAGCCTACTGAGCCCCCGACTCGTACTGTAGCCTACAGTAGCATAATCTAACACTCAACTCTTGGACACGGTGAACCTGACTGATTTGGAGACATCGTGACCAAGATGCATTGGATCAGGATTGTAGTGTTTGTGCTGACACAAATGAAAGCATTAAAGTGTGTATGTGTGCGCGTGTGTGTAAGATGACTCATGCATGACTAAGACGCCCCTCCTTTCTACCTAGAAAGGTGACTGAGTGTATGTTTGTGCGCGCGCATAAGAGAGAAAGAGAGAAGCAGGGTGTGTGTGTATGTGTGTGTGTGTTTGTACAAACTACACACCTCAAAGCCGATCTGTCAATCTAAAATAAGCGGTGCATACACACTGCTCCTTCTTGGTTCCAGATTATTCACCTTTTCCAGTTTTCTGTTTCTGAAAATCTGGGTCACTTGATCCATTCTTTACCTGCATGTGTAAATAAAAATTATGGGACACACATGTGGGAACTGGGCAGCGCGTTAATGATTTTTAATATGGATTTTGTCAGGTGCCCAAGAACTGGAGGGCCCTGTGGTCAGTGTGGGTACCAAATTTGTGAAAAAATCTGCCAAAAAGGAAACTGGAACAGTTTTTCTTTAGAAACAAAAAAAATTATAGTAATTCATCAAAAAGTGTTGGCCACATCACTGTGAACTGAACCAGGAAATAAACAATCATCTCTGCCATTTGATATGCGAGACATGTCCATAAAGCGTAAATGAATTTGCAAGACAGGAAGTGAGGTCATTTCTCAGAAATGCTGTTAAGTATTAGCATTAAACCTGAACAAGCACTGATGGTCTCTTCCTTCTTTGCTAAGGGGCAGAGAAAAAGGCTTGGCTCCCTTAATCACCGCTCTATATTTGTTTGATTTATTTTACGTTTGTTTGGATATTTGAAGGTTTAAATTGGGGTACGAATCAGAGTTCATATTTATGAACCTGTAGAGGGTGCTCTAACTGCTTACATTTTTACATTCCCTGTAGTGTTGTAGTTATTACTAAAGTAGTGACTTGTTTTAAGAGAATAACGTAAAAATATTTTGTACACACATGCTTACAAGCTGACTGATTTGTTCAGGCTGCTGAGTCAACGCTGTGAGGAACAGACTGTGGAATAAATATGCAAATAAATACGCTGTTTTTTTTTGTTTTTTTTTAAGGCAGACACCACACGGGAGAGACAGACTGTTCCACTTCATCACTGACTAATAATCACTCAAAGACTGTCTTGGCACTCTCTCCCTCAAATACACACACACGCGCACGCACGCTCAGCCAGCCAGCGAGCGAGCGAGCCAAAAGTCACAGCATCTTCCATGGCCAGATCTGCACGCCTTCTAGCAGTAGGATCAGAAGTGAATCCCTCCGACAATGAAAGCAGGACCAGAGAGGGTTTGTTCAATTAATAAACTTCACATCAAGCTTAGGAGAGCGCAGTCGGTGCGCAGAATAACGCAAAGCAAGCATCGTAACTAAAAATGTTTACGTACCATTTCACAACTTTTAGAGCATCGGTCAGCATTTAGAGATCAGAGCATCTTATACGGTAACTGTGTGTGTTTTCTCATCCCAGAGAGTTTTATTCCTCATTGACATTGATTCCAATTTAATAACTACCTTTTATACGTTTGATTTGTTTTAAGTCATGTTTAAGTTCCTGTTCTTATAACTTATGTTATAGCAGCTATAAACACTCATTCCCCCATTATACCTTCTTCATTCTCCCTCGCTCTATTCAAGTTAATCAGATACAAGATTTGTTACAACATGTTACAGGGAAAGCATTACCTCTACAGTGAACTGACGCTAGAGACTCCTTAACAGTACCATTCAAAAGGCTGGAAGAACAATTTTGAGATTTCAAAACTATGAAATAACACTTTATGTAATTAAGTAACACAAACAGTCAGGTATTATTGAGACAACAGCTGTTCTGGAACAGCTCTTACAAGAACATTATTGACTGGTTCATAGACTGGTATTGTCAACTGCATTTGTAAAAACACATCAAGCACCATGATGACACAACTGGCACTCATGAAGACCTTCCCAGAAAGGCAAGACCAAAACTTACCTCTTCTGTAGAGGAGGAGTTCATTTAGAGTTACCAGCCTTAGAAATCACCAATTTTGCTCGTCTTGGACTTATTCAGTCTAGACTTTCAGAATTGTATCCGGCAGTGGAAAACTAATGTGATAAATGCAATGGCTCTCCATGTCACCTCAGTCATATGTTTTTTCTCTGTCCTAAGCTGGAAGATTTCTGGACAAGTTATTTTGCCATTATGTCAACTGTTCTTGGGGTAACTCTTCAACCTTGTCCTCTGATTGCTATATCTGGGATTCCTATCACTTAATTCTACACAAAAGGATATTATAGCTTTCACGTCCTTATTAGCAAGTTAGCAATTGTTGCATTGGAAGTCTGCTAAATATCCTCCTATCTCCCAATGGCTTACGGATGTCATGTTTTTTTTTTTTTTTACTTGAAAAAATTAAATACACGTTGAGAGGATGTACAGCCAAATTTTTCCACAATTGGCAACCCTTTATTTCCTACTTTACTAGTTTAGAGGTATTGCCTGATTAAATGTATACCTGTTATTGTTATATTTAAGTAATATGTTGGTTGGTTGTGTTGAGCCGAGTGGGGGGTTGTTCTTTGTTTGTTTGTTTTTCGGTTGAGTGTGTTATATATATTTATTTAGGAAAATGAAGAAATGTAAATTGTATTTTTATAAGTGCAAGTACTGTATTGTTTTCTTTTTTCAATAAAAATATTTTGGAAAAAAAAAATCACCAATTTACAGCAAATTACATTGTTATGAAGGCTTTGCAGAGCATAAGTAGTAGACACGTCTCAATATCAACTGTTCAAAGATTATTGAATATTTTGAACACCTTCAGCATTGTTTTGTAATGTAGAAAGAAATAAAAATTAGAAAAGACCATGGAGTTAGAAAGTGCGTCCAAACCTTTGACTGCTAAAATACGTATAAGGAAGATTCATGTTTGCATACACTTCAAAATCTGTTTATCATCACTGGAGAATGAACTGTACATGGCTCCATGAAGAAGCCTTTGCAGGCCAGGCGATAAGATAATTTTGAAGCAGCATTGTTATAAAATGTAAGTTAATAATGATTACTGTATGTGCTTATGAGACTTTCATTTGATATGGAAAATTTAAGAGCAGAGCGCATGGCAAGTATAAATAAAATAGCAGCCAATCAGTGTGTAGATTTAGGCTTACATGTCAAAGCACACGCCCATATCTTACCCCAAAGCAGTGTCTGAGCATCAGTGAACGGTAACGCAACGTCAATCATATGGCAGTGGTTTGGGCATACTGAAGCTATGAAGTGTGTATAAAGAGACTCTGTACTGGAGTGCATCATAGAGGCGCAGGTGTGTGTTTGAGTGTGAAAGTGCCGGTTAATTTGTGTGTTGGGTGTGAGTGTTGTAGTCGGAGATATTATTATCCATATGAAGGAATGAGGAAACATTACCACATTATTGAAAAAGATGAAACACCTACACTGGTTTCAATCGCTTTTAGAAATTTTTGCAGAACAGTGACAAACTGAGGCCGTGCATTAATGCTGGCGGGAGTCGTCACCAAATAAAAAGTCCAGAGCAAACAAAGTGTAGCTGAAAGAGCAAGAGGAAAGTAAAACGTCAAACCTATAACCTTCAGTATGAAGAGGATGCTTGGTGTTGCGACTCTGTAGTCAATACGCTACGCACACTCCCCTTTAGTACACTTTGAGGCACAACACCGCCCCACACTGTACCAGTGCACCACAAACCCAACACCTGGTAGAAGCCAATACATCAGCTAGCCCAACATGGGCATGCACCTGGTTTTAGGGGTGCTCTGATCAGGGGTTTGGGGGCAGATAACTGTTCCCTGATCGCAAAAATCAGACCTGACCAATACCAACGATTACAGGTGTGTGTGGGTTTTGTACCTGTGCCTCCTTAAAGTGTTCTATTTATTGTATTGCTTATTAATTTATTACTTACAGCTATAAAATAACTATTCTAAATATCAGTTAATAAATATAATTAAGATCTGAGAAAGTATCATAAACATTAAACTTTTATTACACTTAGGGCTGCAAAATTTTTGCTAAAATGTGAATGACAATTCTTCTCCAGGGAGATGACGATTCTCTCTAATGATCACCTTTTCAAACCAAAACATTTGTACCACTCAAGGTAAAATAAACAATCAAATAAATAAAAGTGCTTTCTGCACTGAACTTTCAACTCTTGCCATTTTTATTATTGTCGGAGGCTTGATGTGAATAACTTAAAAGCTTTTGAACATGAATAGAGTGTTACCAGTAAACCTAACTAAAAATAAGCGTTTGTGCTTTTTGGTTGCTCAGCTGACTACAGTAATTTATCATCACAAGCGTTAGTTTTTATTGTTATTATTTTGTCAGCATACAATAAATATCATAATGTTTGTTAGGAATTAAATACATAGATTACAGTTCAGAATTAATTTTTGTTAAAGGTTTTATTGCTCAATCTTAATTCACCTGATTCATTTAAAAGAGTCAAATGAAAAAATCCCTATGCCATATAGCTAGAATCAATGCCTCAGATTTATTTAACTAATACAGTACGTTATCTCAATTATAACTGTATGGGCCTGCCTCTGATCGGACAGTAGTATAAATTTTTGTGTAGGTATAAGTGAGACATTTACCTTATTCTGATTTTAAAAAATTAAAAATTACGTGTGTGATGATAAAGTATACAATCATTGTTAAATGCAAAACACTAAAAATGTAGAGGTTTGACGCACATGACAGGCAACAAAGAGCATCAAAAGGAGCCAATCAGAACACCAGGACGTACCAGCCTCCAGCTTTTGATTGGCTGGTACTGGCTGGAATCGAGTGAGTGAACGTTGTGATATTCAGCACATGCTAATATTGTTACGCTGTAAATGAGTCAAGGGTTGAAAGAAGTGATGGAGCTGTATTACTAAATCTTTCACATATCATTCGCAGCATCTCTGGGCTGACTGGTGAATTAATAGTGTGACTGCGTGTGAGCATATGGATCGCTATTGAGTGAATGTGAATAAGTGAACACATAAATGCAGTGTGATCTAAAAGCAGGTGAACACATACAAGTGAATCTGTGTTATTCAGAAATGAGATCACGTGTGTGTGAGAACTGAGATAACAGTAATCAACAGCATCATGCAAATGTGTGTGTATACCTGGTGTCCGTGCAATGTATATGACAGTCGCCCCTCCAGGAGATCAAGGATTTTGAGTGTAGAGTCGGTGGAGGCGGTGATCAGGTGATTACCGGCCGGGTGGAAGGACAGACAGTTCACTGCTCCACTGTGGACTGACATTACCACACACACTTAAAATATTTAATATAATAATGCAGATCCCTGTACATGTTTTCTACAAAGTGTTATGAATAAAAGACCTCTCTCACACACACAGACTTTTTTCCTAAAGTGTATTTGAGGACACACACTCTGAACACTCTTTGTCCTAGAATGACATCACCAGGAGTGATAATGTAAAAAATAAGAGTTGAGCGAACTCTGGAGGACAATGACTGCTACTGCCTGAGACAGAACCGCAAGTATGCTAGTAATATTATTAGTAATAATATTATTTATAATAAAAGCATAACAGCATGATTAAACATGTTACTAAATGCTTTGTGTACTAATAATTTGTTTATGTTTGCTATAAATATTTTTAACCCATATTTAATCTGCATTAGGATCTTAGGTGTAGACAATAAACGTTTATCATTAATACTATTAGTATAATCATTGGGCCGTTATGTTATTTATATATATTTAAAAAACATTAGTTATTTCCTAGTGTGTGAAACTCATGTTATAATCACCTTGGTAATGCTGCAGGAGTT
Organism: Clarias macrocephalus; assembly: GCA_011419295.1. Lineage (NCBI taxonomy): Eukaryota > Metazoa > Chordata > Actinopteri > Siluriformes > Clariidae > Clarias > Clarias macrocephalus. Next base: position 15,840 of record JAAGKR010004470.1, on the reverse strand, counting down.
TGTGAGTGCGGATGTCCCACACCTTCACTGTGTTATCTGTGCAAGCGGCGGCGATGCACGTCCCACTGGGATGGAAATCAGCGTAATTCACATACCTGAAAAACACAACAGCAAACACACAACTAAAACTGTTTTAGATCTGCAGACAGACTGAGTGGCTCTGTTAAACACTACAGAAATGCGCGCATGTGTGTGTAAACGATGAATAATGTGTACATACCCGCTGTGCTCACAGAAGGAGTGAACGCATTCTCGGCTGTTCTTGTCCCAGAGTTTCACCGTCTTGTCGTCGCTTGCAGAGATAATTAACCTGCCATCTGGGGAGAATCTGTCAGAGAGAGAGAGAGAGAGAGAGAGAGAGAGAGAGGGACAGCAGATAGTAAGAGAGAGAACAGATGTATGTGTGTGTGTGTGTGTGTGTGTGTGTACACACAGTATACACACTTGGCACAGCGAACCCAGTTGATGTGTCTGTTGAAGGAGAAGAGGAATTTCTGCCGATGGACTGTCCACACCTTCACCGTTTTATCGTCTGATGCAGTAACCAGTGTCTGTCCATCGCTACAGAAGTTCACGCTCCGCACCGTCCCTGTGTGAGCCTTAAGCACACTCGACTCACCACTCCTGAAAAACACACACTCTCAGTGATTTACACTACAGTCTACAGCCTTGTCTTTTTACTCTCTCATATGCGATTAAGATCTTATTTACAGTTATAGAGATTTTTTTGTTTGTTTTTGATCACTGTATTCAGTGCTGGATGTTCTGTCCAACTACATTATTTGTAAAAACATCTCACTTTACTGTCAAAAAAGTCAACTCTCAGCGCCAAGACCAAAAACACACACACACAAAAAAAAGAGAGTCAACTCTCTACGCTGGTTTGGAGAAAGAAAAAATTTAAATCATTAAAAAATAATAACCGGAACTGAAAAACTCTGTGCTGGTAGGGAAGAAAAAAAGAAAACATATTTATATATGTGATGTACACTCACCTAAAGGATTATTAGGAACATTTGTTCAATTTCTCATTAATGCAATTATCTAATCAACCAATCACATGGCAGTTGCTTCAATGCATTTAGGTGTGTGGTCCTGATCAAGACAATCTCCTGAACTCCAAACTGAATGTCAGAATGGGAAAGAAATGCGATTTAAGCAATTCTGAGCGTGGCATGGTTGTTGATGCCAGACAGGCCGGTCTGAGTATTTCACAATCTGCTCAGTTACTGGGATTTTCACACACAACCATTTCTAGGGTTTACAAAGAATGGTGTGAAAAGGGAAAAATATCCAGTATGTGGCAGTCCTGTGGGCGAAAATGCCTTGTTAATGCTAGAGGTCAGAGGAGAATGGGCCGACTGATTCAAGGTGATACAAGAGCAACTTTGACTGAAATAACCACTCGTTACAACCAAGGTATGCAGCAAAGCATTTGTGAAGCCACAACACGCACAACATTGAGGCGGATGGGCTACAACAGCAGAAGACCCCACCGGGTACCACTCATCTCCACTACAAATAGGAAAAAGAGGTTACAATTTGCACGAGCTCACCAAAATTGGACAGTTGAAGACTGGAAAAATGTTGCCTGGTCTGATGAGTCTCGATTTCTATTGAGACATTCAAATGGTAGAGTCAGAATTTGGCGTAAACAGAATGAGAACATGGACCCATCATGCCTTGTTACCACTGTGCAGGCTGGTGGTGGTGGTGTAATGGTGGTGATCTTTTCTTGGCACACTTTAGGCCCCTTAGTGCGAATCCTAGCCTACCTGAGCATTGTTTCTGACCATGTCCATCCCTTTATGACCACCATGTACCCATCCTCTGATGGCTACTTCCAGCAGGATAATGCACCATGTCACAAAGCTCGAATAATTTCAAATTGGTTTCTTGAACATGACAATGAGTTCACTGTACTAAAATGGCCCCCACAGTCACCAGATCTCAACCCAATAGAGCATCTTTGGGATGTGGAGGAATGGGAGCTTCGTGCCCTGGATGTGCATCCCACAAATCTCCATCAACTGCAAGATGCTATCCTATTAATATGGGCCAACGTTTCTAAAGAATGCTTTCAGCACCTTGTTGAATCAATGCCATGCAGAATTAAGGCAGTTCTGAAGGCGAAAGGGAGTCAAACACCGTATTAGTATGGTGTTCCTAATAATCCTTTAGGTGAGTGTATATTAAACTGACTCTCGGCGCTCCAACCCAAGATAAAAAAAGATGTCGACTGTCGGTGATCGACCCGAGGAGGAGGGAAGGGGGAAAAAATGTAATAAAATAGAGTCAACTCTCGCCACTCAAACCGAAAAAAAGAGTCGATTCTTGTGTTCATCACAAACAGGGCTGACTGTCAGCACTGACTCAAACAGAGTTAAATTTCTCTTTGACTTTTTTTTTTAATGACTCTTGACTGCAGTCTGATTCTGTGTGTTCCATCATTCTGTCACATTGTGTGTGCGTGTGTGAGCCATGAGATTGATGAGTATATGATCAGTGTGATATTAACACTCTCACTTGGTGGGCAGCCAGAGGCGGACGGTGCAGTCGCGTGAGGCAGAGGCGAGGAGCTGTCCTGACGGAGAGAAGTGTACACACGTCACACCATCCTTATGTCCAACAAACCGGTACGACTTCACCTGCGACTTCATGTTCCATACCATCACACACGAGTCCAACGAGCCCGTGGCTGCCACACACACACACACACACACACACACACACACACACACACACACACACACACACACACACACTTGTACGCCACAACCACACACTTATTTTCAGCTATTTATTTGAAACCTTTTAGAATCTCATTAAAGGCGGCGAACTGAACACCTGTCTGTCTGCTGCTGGGGTTAAAGGTGACGCTACTTATGGCGTCTCTGTGACCTTTAAGGCTCCTCTCCAGTGTGGGATCCTCCTGATAAACAAACAATAAACAACAAACACTAAATAACTTTTTTAGTTCTTTAAATGTAGACATTGTTCTAGTTGCTTTCCGCATTAAAAATCCTTGTAATGTTTCAAAATTAATTCTCAAATCAACCTTAAAATGGAAGATATTAGACATTCTTACTGACCATTTACATATAGGTATGTATATACAATTTACCAAGCAATATTAAAAAGATTTAACATTATTAATTTTTTTTTTTTTTATCATAATAAAATGTAACATCTCTTTTCCTTATATTACTTTTTGTTCCACTTGGTACAGTGGATAAAGATTCCCAAAAAAACATTTAATATGTACAATTTCAAAAAGATACGCAAAACAGACTCCACATACATTTCACATTAAGAACAAAATTCAGAAAGAGCAGTTTTATATCTCTTGAGAAACTAAAGTATATTTTACTAACTGTATTATTAATGCAGCATTTGTTATTATAAGTCCAAATCAATTTCCAGTCGATATTCTCAAATTGCCTATTCCAAAAGTATGTATATTGAAACAAACATCTAAGAAATGTATTATTACATTTTCTGTCTATCAATACCATTTAAGCAAATCTCTTTTTTTAAACATTGAGTACTTAAAGGAGTAACTAAAGTCTGCAAAAGTCTCACAAATCCTGCTGGTATTGCATCAAGTACAATACTATATTTACATGGAGATATTGGAATACTACATTTCTTAGTAATAATTCTTCTTAATAATTTGCTTCATTCAGAACATGTAACCAAATATCCTTCATCATTTATCAATTGTGAGCCCATTACAATATTTATATTTTAACCCAATCATTATTTTAAAAAATTACCTGTTCTTATATTTAACATTTTTGTTATTCCATGTTAGCTGTTTATGGGGAGAAAAATTACGCTTATAAAAGAGTCCAAAATAATAGAGCCTGTGTATTAAAAAATTTGATAACTGTATGGGGAGTTTGTTAACCTTAAAGTAACGTTGAGTTTCTTTTGAAATAACACCGACTTAAAAAAAAAAAAGAAAAAAGAGATATATAGAAGATATTTTCTTTACGTTTAATATGTTTTCTTTATGTTTGATGTAATATTTTATCATGTTCTACTTAAAATAATATTAGAAGTGTCAAAGTCAATCACATTCAAACCTCTTTAATTATTTTTTTTATATTTTTATTTAAATAATGAGGCTTGTTCTTGAAATTGAATATAGTTGAATTTCTTTTTTTTTTTTTTTAGATTTTGGTACATTCACAGTTTGGTACTAAGACCATAGCAGGATAAACCACACAAGACAGTTCTTCGGTTTTGGATAACAAAATCCTACCTTTGAGCGATAAATCTCTCATGAGCCACATATCAAATTTCTTTTGACTTTTTAACGCAAGAGGTTGGAAATTAGATTGTACTCTGTTTCTGATCTTTGCAGATGGTTTTGTGACTTACCTGTGTGTAGCTCATGTTCACAAACACACACACACTCAGCACGTGCGCAACTGTTGCTCTCAATCAAAGCTACACCAAACTAAACTAAGCTAAGCTAAACATGGCTAAACTAGACTATGTCTGTTGCTAAGGCGCTAAAAACAACAACAAACCGTTTTATTTTGCGCGCGCAATATACCGCTTTGACAAACCCCTCCCACTACGCAGTACGGAATCCCGGAAGTGTCAATCTTCTTCTTCGAAGACTTCGGGGGTAGCGTGCACCGCCACCTACTGCACAATTGTGCAATCACAAGTCAAAAAGTCGATACATGCAGTATATTTCATTTATCCGTCCATCTAGGAACCTCTGCATCCAGCTAGGGACCATGGAAGCCAGTGGGGACCATTTTATTTATTTCCATTAGTATGACCGTGGTATGACCTCCGGTCAACACTCACACACTGTGGGCAATTTAGGAACGCCAGTTAGCCTAACCTATCAGATGAACCACAAGGTGGCGACAAAGAATCGCAAAGGATGTAAGCATGATGTGTATCTGATGTCTGTGTGCATTGAGCTTGGTGGGTTTGTTCCGGATACTCAAATTTTCTCCCACAGTCCAAAGACATGCAGGTTAGGCTAACCGGTGTTCCCAAGTTGCCCACAGAGTGTGTATATGTGAATGTGTGCCCTGCGATGGGTTGGCACACCATCCAGGGTGTACCCCACCTCGTGCCCTAAGTCTCCTGGGCTAGGCTCCAGGTTCCCTGCGTCCCTGCGTACACACACTCTAGTCTGATGTTGCACTTCATCTTTTTTTTTTGACATTAGGTTATTATAGACATTAGGTTGCTAACAGTTTATCTCCATTTCATTTCAGCATCAGTCACAAATACAAAAAAAAAAAAAAAAGCTTGACAAGCTTAAAATTTAGAACAAGCTGCATATTGTTCTCCTTAAATCTGCATAAATGCTTTACACCGAGTCACGTGACTTCCTCTCAGGGTCACAGTCAGGGGCGAGGAAGAAAAGGTTCTGAAAGTTCAAAGCAGAAACTGAGAGGCTTGTGGAGAAAATGAACTCTTTCTTCTCCGAACAATAACATAATACGTCTGCACTAGGCGCGTCCCAAACCACACACCGGGCTTGTTATAGAGACCGCAGTGCATTGTGGGTGTACTGTATGTGTACAGTAATGTTAATTTTATACAGATGATTTTCAGGGAAGGAAATTTCATATTACCTTAAAGCAGAAGTGATTAAGAAGAGATTACACACAACACACAGACGAACACATGTATGTCACTTGAACTTTCACACTCTCTCACCTCGAACCTTCCACAAGTGTGTGTTTACTCTGCAGTGTTAATATTAAACTCTGAGACAGTGGATCAGTGGGTGTTATCTGAACTTTCACCTTTATCTTATCTCATCTGGGCAACAGAATCGACATCAGTGCTCACGCTGACTCTAGTCCCTCTAGTCCACTTTTACTCTTAAACTTTACTCTCTTTAAACTTTACATTACTATTTTACATTACGCCTTTCAGTAGCACTGGTATATATAATATGCTATTTGTCACTTTAATCTCAATCACTTAATCACTTTAACATGCTGTTAATGGAAAATAATTAACTTCACATTAATAACAGGAACACCGCTGGTTCATCACGCTCAGTTTTTTACTGTCACTGCTTAACACACAATGTTTATTTAATTCTTGTTCATTTATTGAACTCCTTTGGCCAATCAGAACCCAAAATTTAGCATAAAAAGTATTAAAGTAAAAACAGTCCTGGAAACAAAGTTAAACTTAGTTTTGTTTATAAAGTATTTTAACAATCGACAAGTGTTTGGCTTGCATGAGCTGCACTTCAACCTAAACAATTGGCGGGATTGTTATCAGCTACCATCTTTCCTGTGTTTCACATTTCCTTAAATATCCGTTCCACACCCAAAATGCATTCAAGAAAAGGAAAGGATGAGATGAGCTTCCTCTGGTCCCCATTCGCCAAGACACTCGCTGTCAGAGGTACGGGGAGTGGGCTGATGCTCTAAATAGATGACAGCCCCAAAACACACAAACATATGGTGAGCTGAGCTATTAGTCAGTGTCCAGTCTTAGGACGTGATGTTGTGATCAAGCCCACACACCTATCACTGGTCAATTATGATGAGATAGGTACACTTACCTGAGAGAGGTAACCCTAAACATGTTAAGGACCCTAAACATACAGCCAGAGTTACAATGGAATGGTTTAGATCCAAGCATATTCATGAGTTAGAATGGCTCTGTCAAAGTCCAGACCTAAATCCTATTGGGAATCTGTGGCAAGACAGAGGCTCTCCATTCAATCTGACTGAGCTTGAGCTATTTTGCAAAGAAGAATAGGAAAAAATGTCACTCTCTAGATGTGCAAAGCTGGTAGACATACCCCAAAAGAGTTGCAGCTGGAATTGCAGTGTAAGGTATTGACTCAGGGGTCAATCTAATCTAAGCAATATGAGATCATCCATTGTGAAATGTTACATCACGAAGCAACTCATTCATTTAGTTAACTTTATATATTTATACATTTCTTCTTCTGGACTGAGACTGAGAAAATTGTAAAAGTGAAAATGTTCTCTACAATCATGGCTGAATTTAAGTCGTTTTTAAGTCAAATTTAAGTTTAGCAATATTGAAATTGTTTTTAATTATTAGACATACTGTATACAGGTATAATGTGGTAAGGATTTTATACATAAAAACAAACATGCATAACAGTAACAAGAAATAAAAATACATACAAGGAAGTTACAAGGAAGTTAAAACATTTTTGCTAAATATTTCCTTCATAATTGTAAGTCAAATATAAATAAAGGCGTGAGAAGGTAATGACTAATAGCAGAGCGATCTTTTACTGTAAATGAAGGACGAACAGGAAGAAGAATAATTGAAACCTCCTGGTTTAACTTCCTCATACCATGTAAAATATGAAACCACAAAAACCGATCCATGGTTTTCAGCGATGCTAAGTGTGAAGCACTAAAAAAATTGAATCATTACAAAAAAAAAAAAAAAAATTACGAATTTCATTGGAAACCTCTTCAATAGCAGGAATGAGCCTCATTTTAATTAAGATAAAATTCCTATTTTACTTATATAGTGTTCTTAACAATGGTCAGTGTCACAAAGCAGCTTTACAAATAAATAAATAAATAAAAAGACAGAAATTAATTTGAAATGTGTGAATAAATATGTATAAATGATAATGATTAAACTGTCTGAATTACAGAATTACAAAGCAATCAAGAAGATTTTCTTCTTCTGTAGGTTTGTGTTGTGAAGTGAAATAAGTCCTTTCGGATCTGTTCAGAGCGTTAGATGACAAAAGAGCTAGGGTTCCTTTTAATTTTTTTGCTCATCAGTCAGCCTGAGCAATGTATGACAACACATAAACCCAAGATCAAGAAAGTAAAAACAATAGAGGGAAAACACAATGAAGGCCATAAAGATCATGTGAGAAATAAGTTGACACGGACACTTAAGAAAGATCACACTGATATGAATTAAATCTTAATAATTTAATATCCACATTAAATATTGGGGAAAATTCCCCCATGAAAGCCCTAAAGGCACCCATGACAGAAAGCATAACCTTCCTCTTACGTCCTGTAACCACTTACAAGTTTATCCACATTCCAAGCATAGAATGAGGAAAAAGTCACATCAAATATAGGCATTAGGAGACTGCATTATTGCAACAGCCCATCCTTGTTAACTATGCATAACACAATCATGTACTGTAACTATTCCAAGTATTTAATGTATTCCTACTAAATGATTAAAAATTTCCTATTAATAACGGATTCCTATTGCCATATCTGGAATTAATTTTTATTTTTTTATTTATTTTAGGGTTCAACTTGGGATTTGGGGATTTTACAAAACATTCTTGGTTTTTTTTTTTTTTTTTTGCTTGTTTTTTTTTTTTTTTACTTGATGTTAACTAAATAAAATTAGCATACAAATTTTAAAGTTTTACTAATTTCTTTGCTAGTACAATAACTGTAAAAAAAACGCACTTCATACAGTATCTCATAATTTTTTATGTTTTCAGTTACTTTTGTGCTTTCTTTTAACAATATTGGGAATTTGGGGGGGAAATCTGGCATAACTGCCAACCTTTCAGAAAAGCTTGGAGTGAGATTCTAAAAAGGGCATGGGTTCTGCGTGTATACACACACACACACATTTATAGCACCCCCAATGCACATGCCCAATCATTTTGTCTAACACTAACCACACACCCTATCCTGCATGTGTATATTTTAACATTGAGGTGTTAAAGTAAAACAACCAATGCATGTGACTGTATTAAACCCAGTTGGTTCTCTCTGGCCGCAGTATACTTGTGTAAGAGAGAGAGTAGATGTGGGAACGATGTAGAGATCCACCTTCAAAATAAAAGGCATGTATAGCCGACTCATCAGAAAGAGGCTGGAGCTCAGTGATTTTGTTGCCTCTTCTACATATTTAGAATATGAAAGTGTGAAAAATTTGGAGTGTGGTGTGAGAGTGTGTGAAGAGGAGTGAATGCGTGAGTCTCATGCTTAATGTGCAAGAATTGGCAGCTTTGGTCATGAATCATGTGCTGGAGCTGATTCCAAGAATGATCCTGAAAAGAAATAGAGTTAAACAGAAAAGAGAAATGTGTGTGTGTGTGTGAGAGAGAGATTTAGTATCACAGCCAGTTAGCTAATCAGCTTGTCATCAGTTAGCAGATGAGATTAGCACTGTATTAGCATAAATACACATGCACGGTTAAATCCTAGTTTAGTGATTTGGTGATTCTAGTGTGTTTAAATTCAGTAAATTCAAAATTCCCATAAGTTAGATAAAATGAGGTAACAATATGTTAACACATTTTCCGGAACATTTAAACACACAACAGCCACCATCCAAGTGCTGAAAGTTCTTTTAAAATTAAGACAAATTTGGCCCAAAGCACACAACATCTGGTTATAACTAAAAGGACACTTTTTTTCTGGCAAGCATGTGGAAGGTTTTATCCTTTATTTTAAAAAAATAATAATAATTAAAAAAAACATAAAATAAGATGAGAGCATCAACATATATTGAGAAAATTTACATTTAGTTCAAATTTACCTCAGATGTATCAGTAAATTAGTAAGAAAAGTAAACTTAGTATTAACTGCTAATCAAAGCATTATGAAATCATCCATTGTGAAATATGTCATATGATTCAACCCTATAATTTAGCTAACTTTACACTTTATTTCATTACACATTAACACAAAGCAGCTAGGACTGAGATATTGTATATAAGCTTATGCAATTTAGCTAGCTAGCATGTGAACAAGAAGAATTTCATACAGACAGTGACAGTGGAAATAAAACAAACATCCTGAACATATTCATTTATCTCAGATGTGTTTATTTTGTAAGAAATTATTCAGTTTGATGAAATCAACAATGCAGTTATACTTAGCATCAAATGCTAACACAACTAACATGTTATCCTACATTGTAAAAAATATAATTGACTCCTGACTTCTGAATATTGATCGACACTATATGAAATTTGTCTTCTAAAGTAATAAAATCATAAAAGTTAAAATATTCAATATTAGCAATATTTAACATTTCTGAGTGTTAGTCATATAGAATGTGTTATGGATTTTATACACACACACACATACATTACAACAAGTTAAAAATAGATACAAGGAAATTAGATAAAACATTTTTGCTTCATGACTGTAACTCTAATGTGAATAAAGGCTGGAGAAGGTGATGACTAATAGCAGAGCAGTCTTTTACTGTAAATGAAGATTTAACTTCCAATACCAATTACATACTTTACCAATCTGTGGTTCTCAGTGATGCAAAGTGTTAAGCATTGAGTCTGCAATGAAGTTGAATCATTACAAAAAACCTGAAGCATTTGAAAGGAAACGTTGTTAGTTTCAACAGCTTGGTAATTTGCAAGAATGTGTCTTTAATTAATTAATTTAAATTAATTTCTATTTTATTTATATAGCACTTTTAACAATGGTCATTGTCGCAAAGCAGCTTTACAGTGAAATGAGTTTGAAATGTGTAAATATGTATAAAAAATGATAAATGATAAGTTTGTTCCTGATGAGGGTGAGTGCAAATGTGGCAAGTAAAAACTTTCTGAGATGGCTTGAGAGGAATCAGAATTGGTAGGGAGCCCATATACCCCCTGATACCCCTAAATAAAATACATCCCAGTCGAACCAATTTGCCTTCAGAAGTCACTTAATTGGTGAATAGAGTCCACCTGTGTGTGATTTAATCTCAATATAAATACAGCTATTCTGTGAAGCACTCAGTGGTTTGTTAGAGAACATTAATGAACAGCATCATGAAGACCAAGGAATACTCCAAACAGGTCAGGAAAAAAGTTGTGGAGAAGTTTAAAGCAGGTGTAGGTTATAAAGAAACATCCCAGGGAGCACTGTTCACTTTATCATCTGAAAATGTTAAGAGTATGGAACAACTGCAAACCTACCAAGACATGGCCGTCCAACTAAACTGACAGGCTGGGTAAGGAGAGCATTCATCAGAGAAGCCGTCAAGAGGCCCATGGTTACTCTGGAGGAGCTGCAGAGATCCACAGCTTAGATGGAAGAATCCATCTAAGTCCACAGAACAACTATTAGTTGTGCACTCCACAAATCTGGCCTTTATGGAAGAATGCCAAGAAGAAAGCCATTGTTAAAAGAAAGTCATAAAAAGCTATGTGGGGGACACAGCAAACATGTCGAAAAAGGTGCTCTGGTGCAAAGGTGGTAGAGGCATACCCCAAAAGACTTGCAGCTGTAATTGCAGTGAAAGGTGGTTCTACAAAGGTGTTGACTCAGTTTGGCTAAAGACGAAGGCATGCCACATTGTTTTAGATATTTGCATGTAAAAAAATTTTTTTTTAAACCATTTATCTTTTTTCCCCACTTTTTTATATCATGAAAATTGTGGTTGTAACATGACAAAATGTGGAAAAGTTCAAGGGGTATGAATACTTTTAATAATAATAACAATGAATGGAGAAAGTGCAGTCTAAGAAGAATCATTATTAAAACAAAAGAAGGGATGAAGACAAGGAAAAATAAAGATACCGACTGGAAAGTGGGATTTTGCTGCATGCATAATTGTGATTCTCTCTCTCTCTCTCTCCTGCATGCACAAACCTCTCTTAATTAAGTTTGTTAACCTTTGAGTGTTCTTAAGAATATAAAAATTATTCAACTCAATGCAAATGTCTCTGTAAATACTTACTGTACATGCATTTCCCTATTTGGATAATGCTGTCACTGCTCTCACACAGTTTTTAATGCCTCAGCTTTGGTCATGAATCATATGCTGGTGCTGATTCGAAGAATGATCCTGAAAAGAAATACAGTTAAACAGAAAAGAGAAGTTTGTGTCTGTGTGTGTGTCCCTGCTGAAAAATCCAGCATAGGCCAGCCTGATTTATATATGGTCTGTGCTGTTTAATACAGGTTAGTGCTGGTTTGATGCTGATTTAGCTGGTGAACTTTTTTATTTTTATTTTAAGTTTTTATTTAATTTTATAACAAAAAAGAAGACAAAAGAAAAAGAATATATATATATATATATATACACACAGAAAGCCAGAGTATAATAAAACAATTTTTAAAAAATCACAAAGTGGAGATTCTACAACCTAAGAAGACACAAAGGAAGAATACAGGGAAACAGTTTTCATCGCTTTAGGGTCTTGTAGAGTTTCTATATATATGTTTAGGTTGTTTCTAAATACACAGAAAAAAGGTTTAGCACCAATACATTTTTGTTTATGGATGTGATATTTAGCTAGTAGTAAACACAAATTAATTATGTAATATTTCCCAATCTTCTCTTTTGAGTAGCCAAAAAATACAAATAAAACATCTTTGAAACAGAAAGAAAAGTCACTTTCAAAATTAGATTGAATGAATATTAAGAATTGTGTCTAAAAAGTCTGTGTAGGAACACTGCCAAAACAAATGAAAAACATTTTCTTCATCAGACTGACAAAAAGAACAATTCACTTCAATATCTGACTTAAATTTCCTAAAAAAGGCTTTGGACGGATAACATTTGGTATTAATTTGTATGTTAAAAGATACTTTTGAGGCAAACACCATACTTCCTCCCAGGGTAAATCCTCTACAATACCATTCCAATATGATATCACACAAGGAATTGTAATGACCTCTCTCTGGAAGAGGGCTCTTACTTTATAATTTCTTTTTCGACGCTCTGCAGAAAAGCAAACTCCTCCGACCACTGTGTCAGTTAGTTTCAAAGAATAAGAGCACGGCCAAGGAAATGTAGAACCTTGTAATAGTAAACTCACCCCAGAGGGTATGGCATTAGCAACATCAGTTTAGCTGGTGAACTAGCGTGAACTTATGGAAGACCAGCATATCTACGCTGATGAAACCTTACCACCAGCATTGGTCTTACTGGGTAGTGACGGTCTGGTGCATAACTGTGCTGATAAATTAAAAACAAGGTATAACTGCTTTTACCCAGCCACCAGCAAGGTTTTGATTGTTAGAATCAGTGACGGCCGGTCAATATGGGGCGCAGGGGCGCCCCCCCCCCTTAAAGTTAGGCAGAGAAGAATGCTACCTTAACATGTAATTATTTAACATTTTTATGTATGAAACATATTTTAATAATGAAATATTTGTGTTCGTGTAGGCGGGGCGCCGGTTAAACGAGTGTCTATGTGGGCACATAGGAAAAGCATGTGATTTGAGGCTGAGCTCTAATTGGATTTTGTCAAATCATCCTTCGGGCGCAGCAGTAGTTATGTAGTAGCAGATAGTAGTAATGATACTTAATCACCTGATAAATGGCTATTTACAGGCGAGTATTAAAAGTTTTATTTTAATTTTGTTTGCACCCCCCCCCAAAAAAAAATTGCACCAGCCGCCATTTGTTAGAATTGGTTACCAATAAAAACAACAATATTATAAATTGTAACAAATATAAATATATTATAAATAAAACAAGGCATATTTTGGTACCGATGTCTCTTGCTCATTTATGTAGCAGAATTGAACCTGTGTTTACTTGATAGTATTTTTCCTGAGTGCAAGTAGGGTGGCATAGTCATTTTTCTAGTGCTACTGTTTCTGTTGCCCATCGCCACTTAGAACATCTTCAGCTTCCCCTTTGGCCTAGTTTTGGCCATTTTTCACCTCTCAGAAATAATAATCCTGATTCTCACGTAACGCTAAGTCAAGTGATTTCAGCAGTTAGCTGAATAAGGCTTCTTTATTCCTCTGAACAATGACTGACCCAGTTCTCCTTCTCTCCTGTTGCTACAGGTTTTATCGAGGGAACGATTAAGAGTATAAAATTACAGAAACTCCCTCTTTCACAAAAGATCCAGTGATGTGATCGGTTCAGAATTGCACACAAACTAAGTAACTATAGTACAGAAGACACTGAAGAGATTAAATACAAATACATTTTATTGGGAAGTATAAAAGTTTTCACCTCAGCTTGTACACCTCACCTGGACTTTAATAATCAATCGTCTTTTGTACATTTTTAGAATTAATTTGTCTTTAACAGTCAGATTAGTCATGAAGCTGATTTTTATCAAACACCTGTGTATGTGAACAATGTGTTTCTCACTTTTAATATCCGCAATGATGAAACTTGTATGTCAAGTTTTTCAGAAAGACTTTCAGAGAGATAAAGCTTATTACAGCAACTGTGTTTTTCCCCTCAGCTTGTGTTTTTCCTCCTTTACCTCATTCCTGCCGTGCTGTGCTGCAACATGCCATGATGTGACGTGACGTCTGGATAACCACTTCAAGGTTGAAAAACTAGATAAAGAAAATATATTCATCTACAAAGTCTGTATCAGAAAGCAAAACATGAGGGAAATGTGGGTTAAGCAAGTTAATTTTAGTTAATAAATTTCCAGGCTTTTAATCATAATAAAGAAATGTTTCTGAATATTTGACTGACTCTGACTGTCTAAACTGTTTCTGTATCTGCAGATAAACAACCCACTCCCCTCTAAAGTGAAGTGTTTTGCTGTGCAGCACAGTGCAAAAGTATTGACACCCCCATTTCTTTATATTAAATTAAATAAGGTAGATTAAATGAAAGAAATACTAAGTTGCACAGCTTTTTAAATTTTACTCAACTCAAAATATTTCACTTACGTTGACTCAACTTCATATATTTAATACTGTAATTCATATATTTAAGTCAGCTCAAGTAGTATTGGTTGCAGGCTCAATTAATTATATTTTTCTAGGGTTGACTTAGCCTAACTTTTCATCTAGTCAAAAAGGTAAGTTCTCCCATTGTAGCCCATTGATGTAATTGGTTCAAGTAATTGTTTTTTTCTTTCGATAAGGCCATATCCTTGCATGGCTTTTCATACCATTGTTATTCAGATGACACACAACATATTCTCTCCTTTCTTCCCTCAGATGCTCAGGTTTCCACTCAGATCTCAGCATGTCTGGCAGACATCTTATCCTGGATGGCAGCTTATCAGCTGAAACTCCGTCTCAGTAAAACCAAACTACTGTTCATCCCTGGTGATTCACCTGCCAATCAAGACCTTGTGAACTCCCTGGACAACAATCAATTCACTCCTTCAGCAACTGACCGCAATCCTGGAGTAACTCTGGACGGTCATTTTCTCCACACATTGGCTAAACTTAATCGCGCTTGTCGATTTTATCTTTACAACATCAGAAGAATCGCCCATTTCTTTCTTCACTGGCTACTTAGGTGCTTGTTCAGTCCCTTGTTATTTCACTAGACTAGACTACTGCAACTCACTTACTTGATATAAAATTATTATTATTATTATTATTATTATTATTATTAATAATCTAATATTTTTTATTTGAATACATTTAATCATTATATTAAATATTTTTTTCATAATTCTGTCTTGTGGTTTTATAGTGTGTGTGCGCAGTTTCTCCAAGGGTAATTGTGTCTGATGGGTGTAACACTTTCTTTGTTTCACACGCTCACACTCTCTAGAAAGTATCTAAAAGTATTAATAAACAGTGAGTTTACACACTTGTTACCCACAATGCCCTTCTCCTCAGGTCTGGGGTTAATACGGAATTCGTTCTTGACCTCAAGCATCAATTCCTCTGCAGTGTGTAAAACCTATCTTAATTCACATACAGTTCTGTAAACTCAGAGTTTGAGTAAAGTACTTTAGGATTCCCCCAGAATGCTGGTACTGTACATAGGGACCGAAGTACAGTACTAGCATTCTGGGGGATTTTTTTTTTTACTTTTGTTATATGAATGTGTTTGATCTGCACAACAGGAAACTGTCTGTTTAGAAAACAACACTGACAGCGCGGACAGTGTGTGTGTGTGTGTGTGTGTGTGTGTGTGTGTGTGTGTGTTTTTGTGTGAGAGAGAAAAACAGCT
>JAAGKR010004469.1:2500-60887 GCA_011419295.1 Clarias macrocephalus | reverse complement strand
CCCCCTTTCAGGCACAGATGAACTTGACCCGTGTTTTCTCGACTCGCTGAATTTAACGAGCCTCCGGAGGTCGAAATGTCGTGGAGCGTTTTTATTCATCATGAGTTCAGTTCATTGGAAAAGGCCTTCATTTTAGATAACCAGCTTCTTCTTTTTTTTTTTCCCCAGAGTGAATACCTGTTTAGACGTACGTATATTTCCTGTGAAACAGTCTAACACCGGCGTACAGTACCAAGGATAAGCCTATACTGAAATAATGGCATTTACTAACTTGTTAAGAGAAGAGAAAAAAGGAATCTATATTGCTTTTGAATGGATTTAATTGCTTTAATAAATAAATTAAAAAAGTAACCCTTTTCAATCAAAACTGAATTTCTCTTAAACACCTTTTTTTGTATTTTATTATATTATATATAATTTATCTGTGTGAACCTGGTGGCTTATGAGAAAGTGATTACAATGAAATCCTCAATGTCAGGGGCGTTTCGTTGCCTCTCCTCCCCCTTCATTTTCTTCGCATCCACTTCCATGCTCTTGTTTTACTCTATGTATTGACTTACTACTCCACCTTGTCTAGCTTGACCTTCTATTATAAGTTGCTTAGAAACCCGGGAGAAAAGATTGAGATGCTTCATCCAAGCCTTTGTATCTCGTCCCTTTCATGCTGTTTTTGTCAGCCTCCATCCTGCCTCGCACGGGCGCCATAATAGCGGAACGGCTCCTCGTTTTCATTGTGAGAACACATCCCACTGGTGTGTCACCACCTTAGCGTGCGGACATTTCATTTATTTTCCCGCTTCATCATCGTCTCTCTCTCTTCTTCTTTGGAACTTTAACAATTTTTTTTTTTTTTTGCATGCATGTGTGCATGAATTAAACGAACACAGTGACATCGTAGATATGTATTTTATCTGCGTTTTAACAGATCAGTCTGATCTGTAGTCCTACTGTACAGTATGTGCACCTCGAATAGAGGAGGGGGGAAAAAAAAACAGTCAACAATCATGGTTTGATTTGCACCTGTTGTGGTGCTAGTGAGAGGACAGGGACACGCCGCGTGGCTGATCTCTCGTTAACGAGCTCCGTTTGTTGAATGGCTCGTCCGGGCCGGTGTCGCCTTTTTCATCCGGCGGCCTGCCCTGCCTTTTGTGCTCACCTCTCGGCTCACCTAAAGAAGATAGCATTATACAGCGCATTCAATTAAAGTCTTTGGAGAAAGCGGGGAAAAAAGAAGAAAAAAAAAAAGCTAGGCGGAGAGAAAGAAAAAAAAAGGCTTATTCTTCTGGACCTGGAAATGGTTCTTAATTAGGAGATATGTTTAGATGTTTAATGAAGGAGACGCTAGGGATAACAGCATCAAGGCAGCCGGCGCTTAACAAAACACTCAGGTTATCTTGAAAGGAGCAAACCTAAAATGTGAGAAATGTTTTTTCAAATGCTGTATTTAAGGCCGCGTAATTACGGCTTTTAAGGACGGCCAGCACGGGTGACTACGGCACGCTGAATACCTGGGCGCGCGGGGGCCAGGCTCGGCCCGGAGAGACGGAATTCCCGCTTTTCAGCATTCCCGTCAAGGTATCAAAGTGCTCGTGAATGATCTGTGCCTTAACGAGGCTGATAAGTTAATTAATATACATTCCAGCCATAATGAGATCATTAGTAAACAGTAGATCTGTCTAATCAGGTTATCACCATCACCATCGCTAATTATTTGGCCAGTCATGTAGTCATGGGCAACTTTCTAACCGCAATGAAGGAAACAAGGCTACTTAAAAGAGAAGAAAAACAAATAGGGATTCATAAATATTCTTTATTCCTATGAGACGTTAGACTTTTTTTTTTTGCTGTTAGATACAATGGCGTTTAATGGAGGAATACATATTAACGATCTCAAACATACTGTAGGGTGTAAAACACTAGACTCAAAGTGCCAGAATGCAACGAAGCTACGTATTGTATACGCTGCATTAGCAAAAGCATTGTCAGTGAATCCATCCAGCCATCCATCCATCCATTGTTTATCCCGTGTAGAGATTATTGTTTATCCCAGGGAAATTATAGGGAGCTTATAATGTACCTAGGAGGAGTAGCAAATTCCATCAGGTGCATTTTTGCAAACAACCCTGTATGGTTGACTTGCACAGTGAAAACTGTTCATCTCAATGAGATCTGGAAGTGGACAGAGATTCACATGCATACAATATGTAATAATATGTAAGTGTGTATGACCTACAGTATGCAGCAAGATCTCCTGTGAATGCCCAGGGCCACGCCCAGACTCTCAGACATCCTAATGTCAGCAGATTCCAGCCTGTGTGCTGATTCTCATGACATTTTGAACGGAATTCCTGGATGATTTAAAAAAAAAATCCTTAGAAGATTTTAATGTATTTATTTATTTATTTATATTGAAAGAATACAAATAGAATACAAAACACATTAATTACAGTTAACAATAACAACAACAACAACAACAACAGAAAAAAACATTAATTACAACAAATCAAACACAAAGAACAATAATTTGACAGACCAAAATAAAGGTAAAAGACACGAGAGGATAGATATGATGTATAAACAGTAGAAGAGGTGTAAGTGATTATTCTTATTATTAAATTGAATTAGTGTAAGAGAATTAAAAAAGTGAGGTCGTTTTTATTATGAAAAGGGGGAAATATAACTGTTCCTTTAATATTCTCTTAAAAATCTTAATTTTTTCCTTTAAAAATTTTAAGATGTTTATTTTCTGAATTCTCATAATAAAAAAATTGTATCTTTAATACTAAAGGAGTGAGACACATTGAAGCGGTCCAAGAGGTGGTCTTTTAGGAGGATTAAGAACCTTTTTGTTTTCTCGCACTCAAACAACAAATGAATCAAAGTTTCATCTAATGCATCACAGAAAGTAAAAAAAAAAAGTTTATTCTCTACTTCAAATCATGTGAAGAATCTTAAAATGAGCATCTTTTATTTTGTTGGAGATGCAGTATTTATTAGGCATAAGCCAGGCTTTATGCCAGTTAAGATCTTCAATAAAATGTCCCTCTCGCAGTAATTCTGCTTTGAGTTTGAAAAATCCGGCGAATGTGTTCATTAGAAGAACAAGAGAGTCCTTCACACAGTATAAGGTAATATGGCTGATGTCATAGTGCTTGGCTCTGATGATATGATAATAATAATAATAATAATAATAATAATAATAATGACTCAAGACAATTATTGGGCAAAACTTTAAAATTGGTTTGTACAAAAGTTTTAAGATAGACGCATTTATACTGGCTGTGAGTCCAGTGAGTGTGTGTGAGTGGAGGGGGCGTGGCTTAGCCCATTCACCTTAGCAACAGGCCTCTTTGAAGTCAGATATCTCGTGAAAATGTTGATGCCCTCCAACGCTTTTCGAGAGAAGAGACTTGACTGAGTTCGAATAGTTCTGATGATGAGGCCATGCCATGCAAAATGAAAGATTTTTTATTTATTTATTCATTTTTTTGCTGATTCACCGTCTCTACATTACACAGCCTCATTCGTTTTCAGTGGAGTTTGTTCAGGGTCGAGGGGTTAAATATTTAATAGCGCTGGTGAATGATTGTGTGTAGAGTTCCACGCGGCGTCTCTTCTGCAAGTTGTGAAAACTAATCTGTTGATTTTCAGGGATCAGAATGTTCTCGGGAACGAGCGCAGTGGGCTCCGGGCCACCTTGGCCGGGATCGTCATTCATGGACACGCACGCGGCCTTCGAATGTTTCACTGCGGCTAAGAGTCTCAGACTTTTAGTCTGCGGTTAAAAGTCAATCAGTTTTATGTCTTCATTCACCAGAAATTTCATCATCACAAGTCCCGGTTTGACTCGAACGCTGCTTGTAATTCAAAGTTTTGCTAATAAAGCATAGTCACACTATAAGGGTTATTGTTGCAGTACAATGGTTCATGGTTCAATGGTACATGAGTTGTGCAATCTTGGAATTGTGAATTTCACACATTATGTCGAAACAGCATTCTCAGATTAATGACCTCACCAGGCCTCGCCTTATTGTGGAAGTACAGAACACTGCATATGCATTAATATGCTTATAATATAACGGCTAGACATAGAAATGTCTCAGGTCCCTCAGTATACTTAGATAGAGAAAATACGGGGGAAAAAAAGCATTTCCCCAGATTCAACGCCATCTTGGAATGGTTGCGATCGCGGGTCAGTCATGTCATGTGACCTTCACAAAACTTATTATTCATGCACGTGATTTGTTGTTTCCTAAATAGTCACATGATTACAGTATGTTTTGGAGACACTTTGCACATTTGTCCAGCCGGTATTTTTTCCACATAATGTTATTTTTGTATTCATGTGTTAAATGTACCTTAGAATTATATTTATTTATTTATTTATTTTATTTTATTTTTTTTATTTTAGATGTGATTACTGTACTTCTGTAAAATCTATGCTTTTATCTTAATTCTGTTTGGATTTGGTGGCTGACAATGAAGTTTTATTTTAAATTCTAAATTCTAAATAGAACTAAAACTAATTCTAAAAGAATAGAATTAAAATAAAAAATATATATATATTATATTTATATATAATTATGAGTATGATTTGGGCTTTAAATTTATTTGTACCACTGAGGTCATTTTAACGCATCCTACAAGAACCTGGAACAACAAGCACACACACACACACACACACACACACACACACACACACACACACACACATAACTCCTCCCCATATATCACACACACGCACGCACACACACACGCACACACACACACACACAACTCCTCCCCGTATATCACACACACACACACACACATAACTCCTCCACATATATCACACACATGCACACACACACACACACACACACTCACACACACACACACACACAACTCCTCCCCGTATATCACACACACACACACACACACACACACACACACACACACACACACACTGTACACCGAGCTCTTTTGCCCCCTGGTGCTCTCAGGTGGTTTAGTTCCTTCGTTCTCTTTTTCAGCTGTCCTACTAAAGTTACAGGGCCGTTTCTAACTTGGTGCTCGTCCCGGCAGCGTGGAGGCTCGGCCACATGACCGTTGATTCATGGGGACGCCCATGGAGCTGTCATTTCCAGGGCAGGTGTCGAGAAACTGGCCGGGTGCCCGAGCAAAGAAAAAGATTCTGACCTCATCCTGAAATACTGCAAGATGATGGCCTGCTGGTCACAGGACCCAAGGTAGTGACATAAAAGGGCTTTTCTAGGTACAGAAATGAAACCTGATCAAGGCCAAGCAGACGCCGCAGCCATGCTGGAGTCTTTACGAAGGGCATCGTGAATGACAGAGAAGGAGCCCGAGCTTTATGGTGTTGTTTTCCGAAGTCCGTTTACACTGAAACGAGAACTAATGTACAGAAATACAGTTATTAACTGAGTATATAAGCGGAATATTTTTGACCCAAACCAACTTTTTGGGGTAAAAAGTACTACTATGTACCAAGCACTACTAAGTAGGTAAAACACACAAAATGAAGTCAAAATGTGTGAAGCGATTAGCGAGGATGGGGCCCAATCACTCATCATCTATACCTATACTGCTTTATCCAGTATACAGTGGCAAGGGGGCGCTGGAGCCTATCTCAGGAGACCTAGTGCACGAGACATGCTGGACAGGGGGCCAATCCATCAACGGGCACATACGTCCCCACAATATAGGAACGCCGAAGAGCCTAAAACATGTCTTGGGGAGAAAACGTAAACTCCATGCACACAGACCCCTAGGTGGGAATCGAACCCTGACCATGGAGGCGCTAGGCGACAGCGCTAGCCACTACGCCACCATGGAGGCTAGATTCATGCAGTTTGTCAGTGACAGGTGTGTCAGGTGACTACACAGGGTGACCACTGATATTTTCACACACACATCTATAAAAGGTTCGATTCCCGCCTCAGGGTCTGTGTGCATGGAGTTTGTTCTCCCAGTGCTTGGTGGGTTTCCTCAGGGTATTCCCGTTTCCCCCGGAGACATGCAGGGTAGGCTAATCGGAGTGCGCCTGTAGTGCGTCAATGAGCGTGTAAGTGTTTGTATGGATTTGTGCCTTGCAATGGATTGGCCCCCTGTCCAGGGTGTATCCCACCTAGCGCCCTAAGTCTCCTGGGATAAGTTTCAGTCCACATTAAACTTCCAGGGCAAGATGAAGTGGTAAAGACGATGAGTAGGAGTGAGAGTAGGTCTCACAATTCCAGTCGATTTCATTCTCCGTCCCTGATGATCACGAAACTTCCAGCAATGCTAAATTCCAGTTAAATCCAGCTTTTACTGCATGTGTCTCTTTTTATTGCCATGCTCCAATCAGGAATTCGTACCATGCAGTAATTTGTTTTTTGCCGTTGTTGTTTTTTCCCTTTCGACAAACCTATGGCTCGGCATCTGAGGTGCCACACCATACACTAAGTGGGCAAAATTCTCAGGTTTGCTGTGTAATTCCGTCTACCATGATTATAGCTTTTGGCCTCGTGCCCTCAGGCAAGCCACCGAGCCTCCATGTGGAAGCGGTTAACTGAAACGAGGAGACGGAACCAGGAGACCACACAAGGCAGCGCACGGGGCAACGAATCGCGTTGGTGAATTGAGTTCAACCCACATCCTGGAAAATTTTAATCATGAACTTTCACTGTTATAATCCCCTCTCAGCCACCTCTCATCCTCTCCCACACACACACACACGCACACACACACACACGCCCCTAGGTCCGGCTGAAGGCACACCGGTTTAAGCGCAAGATTCTCAAGATTCCCTGCAACATAGCAGTGATGCTTTAGAGACTTTCTAGAGCTTGTTATGGAAGATGCCTGGGATGGTTCCTCGAGTGTATATTTTCATTTAGTCTGAATGCCTGGCACACTCTGATTATAAACAGAAGCCTAGGTAGGCATAGATCGAATAGATGGAATAGTTGCTTTGCACTCTGTGCGATGAAAGAAGCCATTCATTAACTTAGCTCATTTACATAGCTGAGGGGCAATTTCAATAGGCTGCACCAATTAATCCGGCGTGGCTGGAGATCCGTCTTCAGAGGCAGCGAGCGACCGACTCTCATCTCTGGGACTGGATCTTAAATCTGGGATAAATATAGCTCTGTTTTTTTTTTTTTTTTTGTTATTCTTAAAACTTTTGAAAGCACATTCTTGCAAATGAACCTGGCATTTTATTTTTTTTATAATGTTTGCATGTTTCGTGCCATTAAAGTAAAGTTTCCCGACTCACTAACGCCTGGTCTCTCTGTCCAAGCGCATATCGTCTTGCGTCCACAGCTCGTCTATGCCATTCTCACCGCGTCTGTCATGCACCTTGTTTCCAAGTATGGTCACTATGAGCGAGCTGTCACTGGGGGCCTTTGTGTGAAATTAATGGCCGACAGAGAAGGGCAAAAAAGTCAGGACAGCTGCCTCTGTCACCACCCGGGAGAGGGGTCACGCCACCTCCTCCACCAACCTCAACTCAGCCGCCCCGAGCATATCTTTCTGCTCATCCGATTTCGCTGTCAGCGGCTCTTTGTAATAATTTCATTTTACTCCGTATACCGGCTTCCAAGACGCCGAACCGAACGCGCTTTAGCGCTCGGGAAGCTTTCGGAGAAGCGGAGTGTAAAGTGAGATTTCTGTCCAGCGGTGGTGGCTTCACTCCACCATAATGGCATTTCACATTCAACAATTTCTGGACAGTAGAGGAGATCTGTGTGAGAAAAGAGCCAAGCTAGACGATTTGAGCCACCATAAGTGTGATCTTGCTGATCCTGACTTCCTTCTTTTCAACAATGAGATTTGTCTTGTTCCTCCCCCAACCCCCCCATGCATAAACCTTCTCGAAAATATCTCTTTCCCACTCCGAAGCACTTTCTCCGTTAAACCCGGGTTTGTCAAACATTTCGTCAACGTCGTTCAGTGAGTTTGGAATCACACTCCACTGCACACTTCACTTCTCGTCCGTGTGAGCGCTCAACGGCGCATGTCTGCTGTGTCTTTATGGCCACGACGAGACGGTTTCTGAAATAAGACGGGCTGTTTCACGGCTTTAATGGTCCTGCATAATAGAGGTGTTGACATTAGTATCTCAATGGAAGGTTCAGGAAGCAAGGACGTGCCCATTGAGCGTGTACCGTCTTGTGAGGACACTCAAATCACATTTATATCCGAACATATTGTCTCCTCCAGACAACAGATCTGTCTCATCGGCGGAAAAAAAAAGACGCTTTTGACGGCGTCCGATTTTTTCTTTCGGTATGGCACCGCCGTGATAAACAGCTATTGCGATGTTTTTAATTTTATCAAGACAAATCTTGATAATGATGCTGATATAAACACAATTCAACAACAACAACAACAACAACAAAAAGACTTTTTTTTGAGCTTCCATTTATTTGTTTCAAGCAATTCTTTAAACTCATTCAGTAAATTACTGACAACTACAAAGCATTTACTGTACATTGTATTATTGCTGTTGCTTTTGTTGGTGTTGGTTTTTACATCCTTACCGTTAATTCCAGGGAAATCCATGTTGAATCTGACACGGTTTGACTAGTTGAATTTGATTTCCATTTTCATTTATTTATTCAATTTGATTGTCATTATGTTCCATTACAAGATTCTTCCATTATTGTTGCATTTTAACAAAAACAAACAAATAAAAACAAACAAATAAATAAACAGTGTTACCATCTTTATTAAATACTAGATTCTGATTGGTCAGGACTGTACTTTCTTTTCTTTTTTACCAGAAGATTATATTAATTTGCTTATTTAAATACACTGCCTGAAGAAAAGACCTCCTTTTTCTCATTGGACCTCCTTTTGCTTTGATTATCTTTTTGATAAGCTTATGTACAGTAACATCACACATTTATTTATTTCTGTCCAGAGTCACATTTAATTCTCATCCACTCTCCTTAGTTGCTTTCTTTGCTTGACACAATCATTTGAACCTTCTGAAACAGAGCAACTTCTTAGCCATAACTAGAGGATATATCTTCCCACATGTTTGTTTAAGAAATCAGAATTAGGCCAGTTGCCAGTTTGTTGCCATTAATCTCTGCAGTAATTATCCAATGCAAGGCTCGTCATTATTTGCTTAGTTAAATCCATGTAGTGGTTTTGTTTTTGGCTGGGCATTGCAGTTTATCATTTTTATAGAAACTGTTCATTCATAGGTATTTATATCACGGAGATTATATGAACATTAACTGATTTGGCTGAAACATGGTATCAGTGCTAAAAAGTCTCTCACCTAGGTGAAATGTGAATTTTTAGATAGGATCATATAACAGCATTTTTTCATAATACTTAATGCTTCTTATCTCCTGATTCATGCTTCTTTTTTATATATATATTTTTATAAATATGCATAAACATTTATATTTTTATCAGATAAACAGAAACACATTTGCTAAATACAGTTTCATGCCCTTTGATGTTTTAGAATCCGGAACTTTTTTGAATTCAAATCTTTCAACGATCTTAACTGTCATTCAGATGAAACTTGGTCGGTTTAGATTTCACATGAAAAGACACAAACCTGAAAACGTGTGTTATTCTAAATGCAAAATTGTGAAGATATTGCAGCATAAATTTTACATGGTTACGGACACTACAGATTTTTGGGGGAAAAAATACTTCATTTTTCACTTTCATTTAACAGCATTTTTTGCAGGTCATATGCCTCTAGAATATGCATCAATACTCATAAAGCAATGTGAATAATTTGCATCTTAAATGAGACAGTATAAAGCTGAAAATGTCACTTCTTCGGGATCATATAAAATCATCTCTTCAGAACGGCTGAAGTTAGCAACTTGATATTTTTAGGGAAGCAAGATTTGTCACTTCCATGTTGCATAAACTTCAGAAGTAGCTTCTTTGGCGCACACACTTTCTGTATTATATGTAAAAAATAAAAAAAAAAGTGTAAAATCAGCACCAATACTGTGTTTTGGCCGATTACAAACCCTTGTACCAGTGTGTTTTCTGTTCATAGAAATAACGGTTTATACAGTAGTTGGTGTAATATCTGTGTTAATAACAGCGAACCTGTTTTGATCATTAAATGTGATCATAAATCGATTAATAAAGTATGATTTGCAAAAATAAATAAATAAAAGAATGTAAAGAAGTGCTTGAGGGCTGTAACAGTATCTATACCTCAAAATCTCATTCCTTACATAGCTGTCCTTGGGTTCAGCACCTAGCTTGTTTTCACACTAATGTCCAGAATGGTGCGCTCATTCAGGAATGTCACAGCATTTCATAATTGGGGTCGATCTGACAGTTCGCAAATGTCCACCTTTATTTAATGACTTTGCAAGTCTTTATTGGGTATCCTCCCCCTCCTCCAGCCTGCACCGCTCCTCCTTTTTCCTCATCGGCTCCCACAAAGCTGTCAATCCCCCCTTCAGCTGTCCCCCAGATCACAGCACAGGCTGCTGATGGATGGCACATGACCATGACACCAGCCTGCTCGCCTTTGTTGGAAGTAAGCATGTGTTGTTACAAGTGGCCTGCCCTAATTTTAACCGCTAATGGGCTTCGGCTCTTCCTGGATCCAGGTTGGTCCCTGCCAGAAATAGGCCAGTCATGTGTTTGACAAGGAGTCCGGGTAGCCTTTGAAGAGATATTTGACAGGAAATGGATCGATTTTGCCCTAAAAAGTGTCATTTGTCTTGTGGTTTCTACTCTCCAGTGTTTTAATCTCTGCCCCGCAACTAGCAATCTCCAGTGCCATCCTCACCCGGGGTTATAAATGAACCTCAGCCATAGCAGCGGCACAGGAAGGAATGACCTCAGTGTATCAGATGGCAGGTGACGTGTGGTTGTTGACACTGAAAGGCGATCGACTGGCCGCCGTGTTTGTCACTGAAGCCTGTATTGCTATGGCGTTACAGACGGCAAATAGACATGCAGATGAGGTTTACATTAGGAAGCATGTCGGTTAACCAGCACTCTAAAGTTTAAACTTTAAAGTTATTATTTAGGAAGCAGTGTTTCCCTCCTGTGTCCTGTAAGTGGACAAATGAATTGCATAAAAGGCATTGAACACAACGACGTTAGAAAATATTTCAGCAAAAGCACAACAATAAATTCATGAAAGCAACCTCAAGTCAAAAAACATGAAAATGAAACAAAATATATATATCACATAATATATATATATACAATCACATAATATGGGGGATGTTCAAATCAAACCGGGACTTGTAATGAAATTTCTAGTGAATGAAAGCAAAAAAAAAAAAAACATTGATATTTACAGAAGACTTTAAGCACAGTACAGTGATGAGACTCTTATCGTCTTATGAGCTAAACATTTAAACGTTTTAAAGAATGCAGATGATGATCCCAGGCAGGGTGGCTCGGAGCCTACCGCAATCGTTTCCTTGAACATTCAATGAGGGGAAATATTCAACTGATCCTTGAAAACCGACGGATAACTTGCCAGCAGTTTGCAGAAGAGACGCGTCTGTCTGTGTGAACCGTACACACAATCATTCAGAGATGCGTCTGTACCATTCACCTACATCGCATGCACATTACAGGAACTCGGCTGGGAGTCACTGGCACGTCCGCCGCACAGTCCTGACCTCGTTCCAAGACACTTCCACATGTTTGGAGTTCCTGGGAGGCCGGGGTTTCAGACATGAAGCAGACAGTCTGATCATGACTCTGGTGTACTTGGAAAACTTTCTACCTTGATGGTGTCCAAGCACTAGTGAAACACTGGGATAAGTGAATGAGTGTAGCAGAGGATTATATAGAGACATAAAGGGAGTGTGTTCTGTTATTCTGCAGGACCATTTTGAATTTGTACTATTTTTAATTATTATATTTTAACAGTTCAGGGGTCAGGGGTAGTTCAGTGGTTAAGACTTTGGACTAGGGTTCAGAAGGTCCCAGTTGATCACCAAGTTGTCCCTGTTGGGCCCTTGAGCAAGGCCCTCAGGTATATAATGAGATTAAAAAATGTAAGTTGTCCTGATAAGGGTGTATGCCTAAATGTAAATATTAATATTACTTCTCTTCTTTAGCTGGATGGCATGATCCCATGTAGATTTACTAAATATCTGTATTATAATATGGTCTTTGCACAATGTTCAATGTACACAAAGCCTGATTTCTGAGATTGGATCTCGGATGTTTAGACACACATAAGCTTATACAGTACAAACATACATAGATCCTTAACAGCTCATTCTGTTTGCTGTTGTTATTGTTCGATTCAATGGTTTGGTTAAATCGTAGTATTATTTGACGTTGAGGAGTTGCTCTGTGGCGTTTGATGTTTTGCAAAAGTTTTTTTTGGTGGACTAGCAGGTTTAGCACTCAGCGCTATCACGGCCAAAACTAGCACCAGCAGTTTGAGAATCTCAAGGATGTTCTGCACTTTAGAGATAAACGTTGCTCTGTAATTGCATATGCCAAATTGTGTTGGGGTCATATCTGTTCAATCATTTCATCGAAGTTTATATATTAAATATTATACATTAAAGTAATTAAAATCCACAAAAACACTGCAAAAAAAATTAACACAGTGTTGTGACAAGCGGGAAAAAAAAATCCCTACGGCATCACCACCCAAAAGTGCGCTGAAATTCCTGAAACACTTCACGCACAAGTTCAATCTACCAGAACACTATCCAAGGTTCTTCCTCCGCAAGAACACTTTATCATTACCTTACAAAAATAACGAGCCATAAAACAAACAAACTGTGAAATGCTGCTGTACATGTTTCTGTGCGGTCGGGCATACCGAATCTCCTCGACTGTACACTCATGAGTATCATTCTGTCTCAACGTATTAACGCTTCATTAACACCTGTACATCAGTCTCTAAACCTTCAAGGACTCCCAAGAGTGAAGTACATGGGCTTATTCAAATAATAATAAAAAAAAACTTTAAAGGACTGTCCTTGATACTCTCAGCAATAAGGATGAATAAATAAATAAACAAATGAACAAATGGAAATTGCATTTAAACACAGAAGTTTGCATTTTTTCTTTCTTTTTCATATGTCATGGCTTGCTGATATTATTATTATTATTAATAATAATAATAATAATAATAATAATAATAATAATAATAATAATAATACTGTATATGACTGGCCAAGAAGAGAAAATCACCTTCTGTGATTAAATGCTAGTATGTCAGTGCTTAAAGATTTAAACCTCTGTCTCACATCTGGCACATGGCTATAGCAAAACTGAGTTTTTAATTCAGTGGCCATGAAATGGTGTCTTTATCTGAGAGAAGAAAGAGACATTTTTTTCTCTCTTAAGTTTACTAAAGTGAAAGTGTTTAGGTTATTTCCCATTTTAACTGATTTCTCAATTATGATTCAATTCAATTCAATTTTATTTGTATGGCGCTTTTAACAATTGACATTGTCGCAAAGCAGCTTTACACAATCAACATAATTATTTATGTTTGTATGAGATGTGAACGTATATGAATCAAAATGATAAGACTGTCCCTGATGAGCAAGCCGAGGATGATGGCGACAGTGGCAATGAAAACCTCCCTGAGATGGTAATAGGAAGAAAACTTGAGAGGAACCGGACTCAGGGAACCCATCCTCATCTGGGTAAAACGGATAGCAGTGAATTGATCTGCATCATACTGTGTGAGATTGGAAGTTCAGTATAACAGGAGATGTGTTTAAGTTAAAATTGACTCCAGTTCGTTATTAGAGACTGTATGAAACTCCAGGCCTGAACTATTGAGTGACTGCAGTCACAAGTTCCCAGAGAACAGCTGTCTGCATCAGCCGAGCCCAGAACCGTCTTCGTGAAAAAGTGGAACCGTGCCCAGTCACCACACGGGGCATCCATGCGATGAGATCTCCAACCAGAAGCAGGACACCAGGACGAGTCAGACAGCTCCAGGGGGCAGAGGGGGTCTGGATCACTGGCAGCTCAGGAGCGACAGGGAGAGGGAAAGAGAGAGAGGGAGAGAGAGAGAGTATAGTAGAAGAGAGCAGAAGAGAAGGAGAGATAACAGTTAGGTATGGTCACAGTCAAACAATGTATAATGTGAATGTATCTTGAGTGCAGAGTGCAAGCAGGGACTAACTATGACATCATAACAAAAAGAAGAGCCAGAAGGAAACACAGACATGAGGGCTCCCTGAGATGTAAAGCGACCAATCACGTCACCGTCAACAAACCTGAGTGATCAATGAGAGTGAGGAAGACAGCATCTAAACATCAAAATACTCTACGTCCATGAGTCCCCCAGATCTGCTCCTTTATCTAAAGCAAATTTATTTACAAAAATGCTTGGCTAAATAAATAGATTTTTTAGCCTAGACTTAAACACTGAGACTGTGTCTGAGCCCCGAACATTAATTGGAAGACTATTCCATAACTTTGGGGCTTTGTAAGAAAAAGCTCCGCCCCCTGCTGTAGTTTTCTTAATACGCGGTACTGGCAAGCAGCCTGCATCCTTTGATCGAAGTGGGCGTGGCGGATCGTAAGACAGAGATATTTCAGCGCGAGACCATTTAATGCTTTATACGTCAATAGTAGTATTTTAAAATCGATGCAAAATTTCACAGGGAGCCAATGCAGTGCAGATAAGATAGGGGTGATGTGCTTGTATCTTCCGGTTCTAGTGAGGACTCTCGCTGCTGCATTCTGGACTAACTGAAGCTTGTTTATGCACCTTGTTGAACAACCAGACAGTAAGGCGTTACAATAGTTCAATCTATAAGTAATAAAAGCATGAACTCGTTTTTCTGCATCGTTTAGTGACAGTATATTTCTTATCTTGGCAATATTTCTGAGGTGAAGGAATGCTATCCTGGTAATATTATCTACATGAGCTTCAGATGAAAGGCTGTGATCTATAATCACACCGAGGTCTTTCACTGTTGCACTTGATGGAACAGCAAGGCCATTTAAAGTTACAGTGTGATCATAAAGCTTGCTTCTACCTGCTTGTGGTCCTGCTTGTAGTTATGACTAGAACTTCTGTTTTATCAGGATTAAGCAGAAGGAAGTTAATTAACATCCAATCTATTATGTCCTGTACACATTGCATAACTTTAGTAGGCTGGTTTTTCTCATCTGCTTTTGCTGAGACATACAGTATAACTGTGTGTCATCAGCATAACAATGAAAACTAATACCATGCTTACGAATTATGTTGTCCAGAGGAAGCATGTAAAGAGAAAAAAGCACTGGGCCTAAAACTGAACCCTGTGGAACACCAAACTCCACTTTAGAACATGTAGAATGGTCACCATTTAAATCTACAAACTGATCAAAATCATTTCTGATTGGGTGTTAATTCATTTTCTAAAACAGCAACTCTGGCAATAGCGTCATGTGGTCTTATGAGTCCCAAATCCTGTGCAACTGAAAATGGATACAAATTGTGAAAAGTAATGATAAATAATATTTAAATACTTAAAGTTTTAATTTAAGTATTTAAATATTAAGTATTGTGACGGTCAGTATGTGAACAGTATGTGTTTTTTTGTTTGTTTGTTTTTGTTTATTGTCTCATTTTTGTAATTGGAATAGATTATCTGTGTATCTGGCAAAGATTTAAACATTTTTGCAGAAATATTTCCGTCATGTCCGATTCAATTTTTTTCCCCCCGATCAGATCACTTTTATTTTCACAGCAATGTTATGCGAGTCTCTCTCTCTCTCTCTCTCTCTCTCTTTTAACAGCAGGTGGGCTAACACACATGACGCATTGATTTATAATGAACCTCCGCCCACACACACACACACACACACACACACCAGTGTGTAGCTTGAGCCTCTACATTAAATGCCACTTCACCTCTTCGTAAAGTAACCATTCAATTGGTCTTTAAAAATAAATAATTTCACAATTCTCACGTTTTCATGACTCGCAGCCACCAATGATGTATGAAATATAAAGATGTGTTTTTTAGCAAATGGGTTTGTATGATTAATTTAACCTTCTGCAAGACAGGGAATTTCGCAATGTATGCGACAAAGACGGCCAAAAAAACTGTGTAACAGACAATACCGGCTCTAGCACAATGCGTTATAATGCTGAGACACTTCATAGAAAAGGAGAAAAGAGATCGTCTGGCCTTGATACCAAGAATGCCAATAATTCTATCCTTAAATGTGTGTAAGGTAGGAGGGGAGCTGAATTTCGTCTGTGTGTACTGTATGTGTACATTCAGTTCATCCTCTTTTTTCTCTTTCTTGGCAATAAAGTGGATTGATTGTGTAGTACAATAATAAAATGTAATAATTCTGAGGGAGGTTTTGGTCATCACACAATAATTGAAATTAATTCTAGCGGTCATGTGATTTAGGTGAAATGAGGATGATAGTGTGACCAAATCTTCCCTAAGCTACCCCATGTGAGAAGTTTAGGAATTAAACAATTCAACCAGTCAAAGTTTACAGAAATGACTGACAGGTCATTATAACAGCGCAGATTGGTTAGTGCGACTAAGTGATTGACGGTTACCCGGGCAACAGGTCCCTCCCACTATGGACTTTTGGGTCCTTTTTCAAGCATCCTGAAAAGGTCTACTCTTGTTTCTGTAAGATTAGAAGTGATCTAACTTATAAAAAGAGCTATGGAATCTTGTCCATTTGATTTGTGTTTCACATCAATAACATCACTGTTTTAAGTAACAAGTTTATAATGTTTCGGTGCATCCTTTAACCGTAGTGTATTCTGTATGTTTGCATCATGTACAGGGCCGTCTTGTAATTAACTTCAGTACCTTAATCATCTCTCAGAGTTTATTTTTCATAAAGCCTTTCATCTGTGAAAAAAAAACAAACCCTTTTTTCAAATATTTTTTTCTTATAAATTGTACTAAAACATTTTATCACGTGAAAGGCCTACAAGGTTTCAGGAACATGTAAAGCACCTGAATACAACAAATGAACTGTACATGTATTTATTCTTTATTAATTTATACTGTCCTTCTGATTAAAAAAAAGACAAATACTTTGGATTTCTGCAGAAAATAAATCTCTACTAGACTTCAACATTCATTTTATCATCGTTATCTTTAAAAAAAAAAAAAAAAAAAAAAAACATTTTATCAGTAACCCGGTCAGATTACAGTCATGTTCAAAAGTTACTACCCCCCCCCCCCTTTTTTTACAGTGGAACCTTGAATTGTGAGTAGCTTGGTCTGCGAGCATTTTGCAAAACAACATTTTTAAAATACATTTTTAATAAACGAGTGAGGTCTTAATATACGAGTAATACGCATGCATCTCCCTTTCATCTCACCTCAGCTCTGGTTAACAACATGTTTTAACCTAAGACTGGAATGGTCATTTCAAAACTGTTTTTGTGTGGGTCTGGTCATATATTTTGGTTTGTTGTCCTGGTAGATCATTCAACCATGATACAGCTGTAACATCTTGGCAGCGGTAGCCAGATTTTGTCCATTTACAATATAAAAAACAAACAAACTGCTCTATACATGATATCACAGATCATCCAGCACGTTCTGTCTATCAAACTCTTTGTATTATCTTTTGGCATGCTGAGCAAATAAATACGCAAATGCGAGTTTGTTCCTGTGAAGATTGTATATAATGTCGAAATTTAACACATCTTAACATCTGCAAATCTTCAAACATGATTCTCAGAGTCTCTGTCTTCATTATGCCTGGGTGAAATATACTTCCTGGCAGATTCAGAATTAATTTCCCCTAGATACAGTATGTATACGAGCACTTTTAAGCAGATCTTAATACTTTTCTGAACATTATTAGTTAAATGATTAAGATTTAAGTTTTATTATGACTGTTATATGTGCATATTCCAATTTGGTAATATTGAGGGAAAGAAGTTGAAACCTGGACCAAAAAAGGCAGAACTTACGCTACCATACAAGAAATTGAACCGTAGAACAAAAAGGCGGAAAAAACGAAACAACAATTAATAATAAAAGCAAACATACTAGAACATTGCTATAAGAATTAAGATTAAAATAAATCATTAGAATTAGCATTACTATAATAACAGAGTGTACTACAGTACCGACAAAGACGAGCGATTGCTTTGTATTCTGGACCCCTCCAGTGTGTCTATCTCAATGCTGAGAGCTGAATGCAAACAGATCGCAGTGATGAGTCAAATGTCTGGCCTTGCTTATGAATCTGCTCAACACAATCCATTGATTGCAAAGCTCGCTTGAAACATGTACAGGCTAAAAGGTAAAAAAAAATTAAATAAAATTATGAACAAGTTTTTTTTTGTTTGTTTGTTCGTTTCTTGCTGGCAAAGTTGTAAAGATTTGCAGTTCAAATTAATAGACAACCTTAAAATATTAAAGATTTTAAGGTTGTCTATTAATTTGAGCCACAAATATATCTACTTTTTTTTTTTTAAAGAAAACAGGCCCATGTGCATGGTATGTACAGCATATGTACAGCTCATATTCTAACCGTTTTAGTTTTACTTGGATACATGATGGGTCTCTGGTGGGTCTGCAACAAGCTTCTGTGTTGCATGGGAATTATCTTCTCTTTTCTGGTCATGTGACAGGAAGAAGCAAAGAGATTGGCTTGTCACGGCATACAGTATCAGCTTTTGCTTGAAAATCTGGTGGCTACGTGGCAATTAAAGTCTCTAAAATAAGGGGACAGTTGAACCTCATCATACAAAATTTAATCGAGGAATTAAATTAAATTAAAGCGAGTTCTTATGGCGAAATTTTGTATTGCAAAACTCATTAAAAATAAAAAAAATTAATAAAAAGATTTTTTCTATATTTTTATCAAATATAAATATATTTTTAAATAAATGTATAACATAAAAAATTAATATGTCATATCTGAGCTAGTCAGCTAATTAGATCTCTTAGTTATCTAGCTTGTTCCGGTAAAATTTGTGTTGTTAATTTATGTTGTTGCATATACAGTACAGTATGTAGCACCTTGGTCCTGGAGAAATATTGTTTCGTTTCACTGTGTGCTGAACTGTATATGGTTGGAATCACAATACAAGCCTACTTGACTTGACATTGTCCCATAGAAAATAATGTAAATACAGTACAGATAATCCATTTCTGCCACCAAGAAATATTACCAATATCACCAATTTCCAACACTATAGTCATATTTTTTCATGTAAAAACAATCAAAACATTTAGAAAAGACATGTAAATTAATTAAAATATGAAATAAATAGACATTAAACCTCACTTAACCTGAATTTATAATAACTCTTGGCACTGACTGCATTGAAAACCAAACTGAAAGCGGCTTCCTTTTCTTCTTACTTCTAATATGTAAATTAGCTTCCCATTGATCCAAACAAATTTTGAACAGCTTCCGGACATACGCGCAAAAGGGCTCGGTTTAGCTTAGGTTTTTAAGGCGAAAATTTTTTTAAGGCCGAGGTACCACTGTATAGCAGTTAAAAGTCTCGCTATCAGAGGAAGAATACTTTGCCAAAATGAGTAAAACTTTGGAAATTTTGTTTATCACATTTCGCTGTGAAACTGTCTTTATGTTGTAATACTGTAGTCTAGATATTGGACTAGTGGAAAACATTTCATTATGTTTATGTTGCATAATTCCATGTTTTCCTCCAGTCCAATATCAATATTTATATTTTTCTATCTTGGAAAATAATTAGCAGTAGGGTGGTGCTGATGCATACAGTGAGTGAATATACAACTATACATTCTTTAGAATGGAACTTTGTTAGAAAATTCGCCTCCTCACCTTCAGCCTCGAATTTTGAACAAATGCATAAGACGATCTTGTCTTATAAGATGATAAGGCATTTGTGGCATGTAAAGTGAATTCTGTGTCTATTTAATGCTGGCATGTAAAACAGATTTGAGAGCACACATCTACAACTGCAAGCAAAAATGAAGTGAAAAAATATGACCTAAAACTGAACAAATATTATTTGTTTATTAACTTTGATCACAGATTTGATCAGGTGTTTGCAAATCATAAATCAGAAGCCTTGGCTTACGAATCAAAAACTTGTTCTTGTGAATCAGAAGCCTTTGCTTGCCAATCAGTTAAAGATTTTGCTGTCAGAGGAAAAATAACTTGCCAAAATTTGTAAAAGCCTGAACATTTTGTTTATCACATTCCGCTGTGAAACTGTTTATATGTTGTAATACATATCAGACTGTAATACATATCAGACTAGTGAAAAACATGTTTCTGTTGCAAGCTAATCATAATTTAAATTTAGAAATGCAAAAAATTAACAAAAAGTGCAACTTTTTAACAGTAACAAACCTCTTCACCTCCAGAAGCCTTGGCTTACAAATCAAAAACATGTGCTGGTGAATCAGAAACCTTTGCTTGCAAGTTATATTGAATGTAATGGGATGAGAGGTTAACATTTGTTATCTAGTTAATAACGTGTATCCTTTACTGTTATTCATATCCCTATATCAGTCGGTTATGTTAAGTATCAACTCTGAGAAACTAAACTCTCATCCATCAGCGTAGACCACGGCCATGTTCAATGTTCAACGTAACTTGCAATCAAAATTGTTCTGATTCAGGGGCGGATCTACCGGGGTGGCACGGGGTGGCAGTTGCCACCCTAAGAAAAAGCCTTGCCACCCGATTTGCCACCCCAGCACTAGTGTCCTAGTGTTCTAAAAAATAAGAGTTTCACGTTTATCTGACATTCCAATCCAGTTCCAATCACACATCAGCCTTTATTTCATTTTTATAGGACAATGTAAAAATGTGCACCCTAGTGTCTACACCGAATAAAAATAGCGTTCCTTGAATCCACAGAAACCATGCAAGGATGCTTGCTTCAGTGTTGCCACCCCTCATAATTTTAATGCCACCCCCTTGCCACCCCATGAATAATTTTCTAGATCCGCCCCTGTTCTGATTCACAAGCAATTTTTTTTCTGATTTGCAAACATCTGATCAAATTGAATAACATTGCAGATACAGTATTTATTCATCATTATTATTTTCAGGTCACTTTTTTCACTTGATTTTACTTGCAGTGTAAGTTGTGTGCTCTCAAATCTGCTTTACATGCTTGCATTAAAAAGAAGGCACAGAATTCACTTCATATTTCAAAACATTTGCCATTATTTAGCCGTGCCTGATGAAATATCGAGTGTTACTCAATCTGGCCAGTGTACTGAGCGTGTCTAAAGCATGCTGTGGAGAGGATGAATGGAGGCAGTGTGTGTGCGATAAAGTGTGTCTGTGAGTGCACTGTATCTGCCTCAGTCATGGCCAAACATACAGCTGACAGCACACCCTCACTGAGTGAAGAGTTGATCCGATGTGTATGGATTCCCACATTTCCTCCTCAAACAGGGTCAGCAGTTCAACACTGTCCAACAGCGGCGACAGGTGGGTCACACTCTCGAATGACCAGATTCAGTCCTGGACAAGAAACCTTAAAAACATATTTTTAAATATATATATATATATAATTTGTGATTGGTCATTAAAGAAACTTGAGTTTTTTTATTAATAGTGGTTAACACTTTTTCCCTGTACCTCCAGGGTCCAGGTTCGATTTCCGCCTCACAGTCTCTGTGAGTTTACATGTTCTCCCCGTGCTTGGTGGTTTTCCTCCGGTTACTCCGGTTTCCACCAACAGTCTAAAGACATGCACATTAGGCTGATTGGTCTTCCCAAATTGCCTGTAGGGTGTACAGTAAATGTTGACTGGAGGTCCTACCATTGTTGTAAAATGGGAATAAATACAGTGGTAATCATCACTGACCATAGTCCACAGTCTCTAGTTGGACTTCAGATGTGACACCAATCTATAACCTAATTTATCATTGTGATATTTCAACCATCCTTGATACAGTAGATTCAGAGCTTTTAAGCTTTCACAGAGTTTTATTTGTGGGAAGAACTCTTTGCATTGTCAATCAAACAGTCTTCCTGTGAATAAATCTGTTGTTTTGGTTATATTAAATGGATGGAAAGTTTTAGAACTACCAGAGCTCTGGTTTGAATCTTTGTTTCTGACTTACTTGAGCAAAAGAAAGGACATTGCTCATAAGCTTACATTATTTCATACTTTCTACAATGTATATTAGAAATCATTAACAAACCTCCTGTTCACTCTAATGATTGACAAGAGACCAACAAACTCAAATGACTGTTCTGTTTGATGAGCAATCTCATGCTGCATGCAGGTCCTCACTCCCAACTTTTGTTCTCACTTCCAAAAATGTATGTACAGTAATCTCACCCTAGCATATAGCAGCACTCACTAAACGTGTTTACAGGCATTGCAATAGAAAAATACAGGATGGACGGAAGCAGCTGAGATCCTTGGTGCTTTTGTTGAGTATGTTGAATATGTTTAGCTTGACTGCTGATGCCGCTAGCACAACACACAGCTAGCTATGTAAATCAACAATTTAAATTAAATAAAACGATGGTTATAAATCATCTAGTGGTGCTAGGCTGTGTATTGTAGCTCCTACTGTTAAATACAACCCAACACAACAATGTACCTAAGGAGACAAACGAGTAAAAGTTGTAGATCTATAGATATGATATAATTTTTTTTTTTTAAACTTCGTTCCTTCCTAGTCTTTCTCACTCATTGTCAGTATTCAGGGAAATTTCGCCCATATGCTATGCTCTGTGTGTCCAAGACAGGTGTTACACTCGTCCATCCAGAAAACAGACACTCTCTGTTTCATGTTTCACACCGAATCCATGCAGTTGTTCTGGACACACACGCGTGCGCGCAGACACGAGTAGACACGCACACACACAGTCATCAGTATCATGTGGGCCTTAACTTCCATGTTCCATGTCTTAGTACATTAATAACCTTAACTAAGTCAATTAAAAAAGGATAAGGTTGCACACAGGGCAGGGGCAGCTCAGTGGTTAAGGCATAGGACTAATGATTGGAAGGTCTCAGGTTCAAATGCTGTCACCACCACCACCAATTTGCCATGTTTGGGTTGTTACCCCTTAACTGCTCTGATATATAAAAATATAAATCCCATTGGATATGGGTGTCTGCCAAATGTCATGAGGTTAATTTATGTAGGGGAAAAAACATGCACATTTTAATAGAATATTACACTTTTCAGCTACAAAGCTAAACTAGCTTTATAACTTAGCAAATGATGGCAGTTAGCACTATAACTTTAATAGTTGTGCTATACCATATCAAATTAGGCTACTGTTGAAACTAAAAAGAAAAAAGAAATAGACAATGGTCTTTGACAACTTAGATAATTAAAAACCTGACTTTCAACAAACACAAGCTAATTTACTAGCCATTAGCTAGCCCACTAGCTATTTAGTGTAAGTAAAGCACAGTAGGTAACTGAAGTTATCATTCTGATACCTACATTCATTTTGTTAGCATTAGGTTAAAATGGCACAACTACAAATGGCCCACCAACTAGCTATTAGCTAGTCCACAAGCTACGTAGTGAGCTAGCTAATGGCTAGCCTTTAGCTACAGCACAGTAGGTAACTATAGTTATCATTCTGATACCTACATTCATTTTGTTAGCATTAGGTTAAAATGGCACAACTACAAATGGCCCACCAACTAGCTATTAGCTAGTCCACAAGCTACGTAGTGAGCTAGCTAATGGCTATCCATTAGCTATAGCACAGTAGGTGACTGAAGTTATCATTCTGATACCTACATTCCTTTTGTTAGCATTAGGTTAAAATGGCACAACTACAAATGGCCCACCAACTAGCTATTAGCTAGTCCACAAGCTACGTAGTGAGCTAGCTAATGGCTATCCATTAGCTACAGCACAGTAGGTGACTGAAGTTATCATTCTGATACCTACATTCCTTTTGTTAGCATGAAGTTAAAATGGCACAACTAAAATTCAGCCTTCACTGAAACAAACCAAAGTTCCATTACTAAATTGTTGCTCTCATTGCACTAATTAAACACAATGATGGTTATACAGCATGCTATATTCAGGTCATATAGGTAGCTTAGTCATCTTTTTTCCCCAACACCTACACTGTGGCCATGAATTTGCCTTGAAAGAAAATGCAGAATGCATTTGTGAAGAATTTTAACCAAAAATTAAACTCTCAGCTTTCTAAAACTATATTGCACTGGGAAAGCAATCTGTGAAATAAGGAAGTGAATGAGTACTTTCTCCTTTTGTGTCTATACTTTATGATTGTAAGTGCACATTCATAGTCAGGATGGCCGAGCGGTCTAAGGCGCTGCGTTCAGGTCGCAGTCTCCTCTGGAGGCGTGGGTTCGAATCCCACTTCTGACATTTGTGCTATTTAATACAATTTTCCTCTTAGATTAATAAAGTACTTTATCTATTCATCTATCCAAACAAATTTGTGGTAGTGTAATATGATTTGTTTACTGAGTGTGTCAGAGACATGAAAAGTGGGAAAAGTACACAAGACAACTCTTCCTCGCATCATAGCATTACTGGAAATCTTTTGTGTTATAGATTATTTTTGGGTGGTTTTATTACATCACCCAGATATACGATACTGTGCATTTCATCATATTAAACTAATTTAAACAAAGAAAATTTAATTTAAAAAAAAAATGGACAAATGGTTTACAGTGACATGCTGCAAAGTGCCTGTCACAGTTTGCAGATACAATTTAATAATTGTTTGTTTATGTAACAATCTGAGCAGCGACCTCATTTCCCCTCTCGTCTGCTCCAACCACTCAGCATTCAGCATCACCAGCATACTAATCACTGCACCTGTTTCTCACTGGTTCATGCCTGAGGTTTGAGAACTTTTTATGCTTAAAGGTCACTGTGTGGCTTAGCAAATAAAAAAATA
Source organism: Clarias macrocephalus (assembly GCA_011419295.1). Taxonomy (NCBI): domain Eukaryota; kingdom Metazoa; phylum Chordata; class Actinopteri; order Siluriformes; family Clariidae; genus Clarias; species Clarias macrocephalus. The sequence continues at coordinate 36,092 of JAAGKR010004469.1, read as the reverse complement.
AAAAAAACATTCCTCTGTCCTTCAGGAAGATCGAAGAACTATTCCTCAAAACTACATTAAAAATACAAAAGTCAGACTTTTTGGAAGCAACTTATGAAGAATTGTGAGGTGAATCAAAACCTTTAGCGCAGTAAAAAAAAAATGTGTAAAAAAAAAAAGAAAACTTTGTAGTTAAAATTTGATTAAATCTACGTGAGTGTTCAGGCATCATTTAGCAAATGCTGCGAGTCTCTCCTGAGCAGGGGACACCGCGCGGTTTTTGTTGAAATTTTTCACACCCTTCGCTCAAGTGCCTGTTTGCATTCCTCGCTGCTTTCCGACTTGCCTTGACAATGCTTTTGTATGCTGGTGCTTTCATCTCCTGCATCCCGGCACCCCTCTCCTTCACCTTGACGAGACGTAGGCAGATTAATAACAAATGATCGGAGGAAAACAAAAGCCATGGACCCCTCAGTTTAGTCTGGAGAAAAGGTGAAAACAGAAGGGAAGTAAAAGCTACACGCGAGACGCTCTTCTCTCTTCTTCTGTCAGGCGTGCTGAATGCACTGCTGTCTCAGCGGCATTAGGCCCTATTAGCTCTCAACTATTCCTTGTCCTTAAGCTGTTTGGGTGGAAATAGAAACCCTGTCAGGTTACACGGCCTACCCCCTCCCCTATTGTTTTGGAGCTGTCACATCAGAAATGGAGAGTTATGACAAGCGGTAACTTTATCTGCTAACAGGTGTGGCACAGCCGAATTTGAAAGAAGAACAATATGTATGAAGTGGGATCATGAACAAACAGTTGCTCGTCCTTTTACTGTGTAATCTTTAAATAAACAATCCATTAGCGTCTACTCAGAGGTGTTACAGCTATTCATTTTCACCAGCACTTCAAGCCACTGCTCTGGCATTAGCGCTGTTTATATAGTAGATACACTAAGTATTTGACCACGTAGTGTATATTTAATGATTGAATGATTGAATTCAGGTGTCTCAATCAGGCCCCTTATCCCAAGTGAAGGACAATCTTAATGCTTCAGCATACCAAGACAATGTGGACAAAGCAATCTTTCCAACTTTTTGTGCCAAGAGCTTGGGGAAGGGCGTTTTCTATCCCAACATGACTGTACCCCAGTGAACAAAACTATAAAGACACGGTTTGATGAGTTCAGTGTGGAAGAACTCGACTGGCCCGAATACAGAGCCCTGACCTCAACCCAATCTGGAGCGGCGATTGCGAGCCAGGCCTTCTCGTCCAACATCAGTGCCTGACCTCATAAATGCTCTACAGAACGAAGGGCGCAAATTCCCACAGAAACGCTCCAAAATCTTGTGGACAGCCTTCCAAGAAGAGTGGAAGCTGTTATAGCTGGAAAACGGGGACCGACTCCATATTGAAGTGTATGTATTTGGATACAATGTCGCTGCAGGTTCGGTCAAATACTTTTGTCCATATAGTGTATGTATGGATATGCTGTCTAAATATTAATGCATAGCTGCACTTAGATGTGGTAGACGTACACAAATGAAAAAAAAAGAGCTTAACATTTGTTAATTTTCTGTACGTAATATTTATTACTTCTGCAAAAAACAACAACTCCTAAACCTTTATCAGTTATTATTGCTATCACTGATGAATTAACTTAACTTAATAACTTAAGCCAGTTTACAACCTTACCGAGTGTGAATTGTTACACATTTTAGTTTCAGTTTTATGTTTATCATTATAAACAAATTCACATTTCACGTATAGTGCATGTATTTTTATTTTTATATCATTTTATACAGATTAATGTTTAAAGATGTTTAACATTGTGGAACATCTGAGAAATAAAAACATTTCTGTGGTTCTTTCACTACAGTAAATGCTCGTGGCATTATTAAAAGGCATGCACAAACGCCTACAAAGCAGCGAAACGTCTCCTTCATGGGAAAACTTCAACATGTCTACAACATTTTTTATATCTGACCTCTAATACTTGTCTGACATTACGTAAAAGCATCTGCTGTACAAGTGAAACGTGGGTAACGATTTACAGCCAGTCCTATTGTCGAAGGTGCTGGTGTAGGAAATAAATCGACACCTTCCAACCAATCCAAACGGAGAACTTCTTCTGGCACTACGGTATAAAAGAAAATATTTCATGTCCAGCATTGTTAGCTTGGTATAATAAGTGTGAGTGAACATTCCTGTCATATTCCTGATGAACTGCTGACGAGCATGAACGCTGCCTGATCCATTACCATTGAGTCCAGCGAGCATGAGGATCTCTGTTTTGTCAGTTGTAGTGTAATGTTGATTTTAAGTGGCCTGATGATATAGAACGCCCTTTGACGCAGGTACCAGTTGCGACGAGGCTATTTGACCTCTGACCCTCGCTATGAGATGGAGGGGCTGTGGCATTTTGAGCCGAGGCACCAGAGCAGCCCTTGTCAGTTGATTCCAGTATACGGCAGATTTGAGTGCCATAACCAATTTGCTTTTGTAGACATGTCTTGTTGTTTAGTCTTCACCATGTTGACCTTTTTTATCTTTTGAGGTATTAATAAGAACTCTACAGTATAATCTATGTACTGAATTAAATACAGGTTGCATTGTGATTAGGAAAGATTTCTTCTCATTATTTTTCATTCAGCACTCAACTGGGAATTTCAGATCTCTTAGAAATGTTAAAGCAGCCTTGAGGCCTGATCGACTCAAAGTCTAAACACTACTGATTACTGATTACTGATTAATTCATCAATACAACATTTTACAGCTAGGATCATCACTGTCATTCATTTTCTATAATAGAAGAAGACATTGTTTAATGCTTTTGGAAGGAGTCTCCACTATCAGCCATCTTCAACACAGAGGAGTTTACACTTTCTAACGTGACAATGTGTGTTTTTTGTCCAGAAACCAGAAAAAATGGAGGCTGGTGAGAAAATGAGCTGCTGTATTGTTCAAGTGAACAGAGGAATTAAACAGGAACGACAACCTTAATATGAACAATGAATTATAAACACCTAAATAACTAAAAAGGATAATACACAATTTTCATGTTTTGTGTTTTGTGTCTTGTTTTATTTGTTTGTAAGTACTTTGTATAATTCATACTATTTGGAAAAGTAAAAATCTAAATAATTCGACTGGAAAGCCACTGCAATAGTGTAACATTGCAATAATAACTCAGTGTGGATTTTTATTTTTCAAACCATTTTTTCTTCAGCATGTTTTATGGGATTTTTAAGATTAAAAACGATATTGATACTGGTAATAGACAGTATCAACATCATTTTACTCAATATCCATCCATCCATCCATCCATCCATCCATCCATCCATCCATCCAGGAACCTTTGTTGTTCAACTAGGGACTGTGGAGGCCAATGGTGATCACCAGTGGATTTATTAAAATTTTACGACCTACGGTCAACATTCACACATTACAGGCAATTTGGAAACGCCAATTATCCTAATCTGTACAGTATGTCTTTGAACCGTAGGAGAAAACCGGAGTACGCAGAGGAAACCCACCAAAGCATGGGGAGAACATGAAACCTCCATGCACGCAGACGCCAAGGCGGGAATCGAACCCCGACCCTGGATGTGCAAGGCGATACTTATTAATTTACTCAATAAATATAGAAGTAAAACAAATAGAAGTATAAAAAGTACACAATGTATTTGTTTGTTGCCAGATCACACATGTGGACGGGACAATCCCGGACCCTTGAGGTGTAAGGCGACAGCGCTAACCATTATACCACTCTGCTGCCGAAAATGATATTTAATGGCGTTTAATAAAATTTTTAATAATGCAACACTGTCGTCTTGCACCTCCAGGGGCCGGGTTCGATTCCCGCCTCGGCGTCTGTGTGCATGGAGTTTGCATGTTCTCTCCATGCTTTCTTTCTTTTCCTTTGGGGTTTCTTTTAGGTTCTCCGGTTTCCTCCCACAGTCCAAAGACATGCAGATTAGGCGTGTTAATTGGTGTTCCCAAATTGCCCTAGTGTGGGAATGAGCAGGTGTGTGTGTGCCCTGTGATGGATTGGCACCCCATACAGGCTGTACCCTAAGTCTCCTGAAATGTCCCCTACACACCCTCAGATGATAATGAAAGTGTTTAATAAAAAGAATCAATAATGTTTTGTAACTTTTAATTTTTTCTTTTCTTTAAAAAAAATCTTTTGATGTTAAAAAAATGCAAGTGCAAATGCAAGCAAAAAAATGGAAAGAAACGCATGCAAAAAATGTGAAACTGGTTAAGAAATTGGTGGAGGTGCGACATTTATTCAGTAATAGTTAATGAACGAAGAAAGGAGTGTGTAGTAATCCTGCAGTACTGTATAACAGTAGACAGGCTGGGAGGACAGTTGGGGTTTTGCTGCGCAGTAAGACGTCAGAACCCCCCTCTCTCTCACACACACACACACACTCACTCTCACACACTCGGGTGGTTAGAGAGAGAGAGGAAGAGAGAAAGAGACGTCCGAGCGCGCGGACACACACACACACACACAGCGAGAGCGAGGGAGACGCGCGCACTAGGAGAGCCGCCACGCGCCCGCGCGCCTCGGACTGGGGACTCGCATCGAACCGCTCGCGCTTCGATCTTCTTTGATCTCTCCAGACCCGGGTGTTTTTCTCCAATGACGCGCGATTTGGTGCCGCTAAAGTCTTCTACTTGACAACATCGGCTCGTTTTTTTCCGCCATGAGCTGCTTGGATGTCATGTACCAAGTGTACGCGCCGCCGCAGCCTTACTTCACCCCAACTTACAGCCCGTACCACCACCACCACCATCATCATCCTCACCCTCATCCTCACTCTCACCACCAGGTACTCGAGTGTTGCATGTAGATGTGTTAGACAGGACAATAACAGTGTCTGGGTTTCTAAATAGGAAACTTGTGCAATTTTGGAGAAAGAAAAAAAAAACATGATGGAGTTTTGGGGGTAATCATATAGGCTTAGTGTAGTGAAGGCTAAAGTGAACTTAGTTTTTTTTTTTTTTTTTTTAAGGCAACAAAAGTTATATAATTGTTTGCATGAAGAGGAATGCAGGAGAAGTTTTCCAGAGAAATTGTATAACAAAATGTGTTTCTGAAGTTGTAGGACCTGAAATCTGAAGAAATCAGTAGAAAATCTTAATAGCTGATTTACAAAATAACATAATATCATACATAATATTATGATATATAATTTTATGTATCAGCTATTTCGATTTTCTATATACTGTATATCAGCTATTTAGATTCTGCTGATTTCTACTGATTTCAGTATCATTTTCACATAAATTATATTCTTTATATGTAAATAATATCTAATACCATATAATATAATTTAGAAAAAAAAAGCAAGCAACAAAAGTGATATGATTATTTGTATGAAGAACAATGCAGAAGAAGGTGGATGTGCTTCATCACCTCTGTTTCTGAAGCTGTAGGAACTGAAAGGTGAAATTATAAACTGTAGGAACTGAAATCTGTAGAATCTAAATAGCTGATATATAAAATTATGCCACGACTATATCAATGTTAAGTGTACACAATGTTATATTATATATTTTATATATCAGCTATTTAGATTCTACTGATTTTCTTTTTTATAATTTTCATATAAATTCTGTTATTTATGTGTAAATAATATAACATAATATTATGTGCATATAAATAATAGACATACACACAAAACACAAACTGACTTGGTCATAAAACAATATTTGAAGGTATTCTGCAATCAAAGGTAAGTTCAAACTGTTACTCTTTTTTTTTCTTTTACGCTTTGGGTGGAAAAAGAAAAAATAATATGATTAAGAAGAGCGCTCTATCTTTTCAAGATAAAATGTACACATACTGTAAAGTACACGCAAAACACAAACAGTAAAGTGACTTGGTCATAAAACAAAATTTTAAGGTATTGTGAAGTTTAAACTGTTTTTAAACTTTGTATAAAATTCATATTCACAAATGCATCAAAATCTATCGAAAATAATTATTTTGTGGCATTGACTACGAAAACCTGGTATACACGTGCATGCTGGTTTACTTTCCCCCGGTTCAGCACATTCTGTTTTTTTAGTATTTAATCATCTCACGTGAACCATTTATGTCACTGTACTGTATGGTTCTTCTTTGATTTTAAACATCTTACACAATTCAAGAGTCTGTGTGTGTGCGTGTGTGTGTGTGTGTGTGTGTGTGTGTGTGTGCCAGTGCCACTGTTTTGGGTAAAAAAAAAAAAAATAAATAAATAAATTAAGATATGATTAAAGAGAGTAAAAATGTGATCACTGAAATCCTTCCTTGCTCTTGGTCACTTACCTGTATAGTAGCTGTAACGGCCTGTTTAAAGCTTTTGCACTTTCTTCAAACCTCTCGCGGCAAACACACACATGCATGTTTGAACGCAGGGCTGGTGCTCATATTTGAAATAGTGAGAAAAGTGTCAAGTTTCAGAGAGCTCACGCAACATGCATGTAGTGGGTTGCAGTGCTGGCTTTTGCTTTTGTGAGAAGAAAGTGCGTAAAGAAAAAGAAAGAAAGTAGCATTTTTTAAAATAAAAATTCATATCAATTATTATCATTGTTTAAAAGTTATATTTTTTAACTTGGTAAAAGGGTAAAAAATTATATGCCTGACTCAAAAGCCTGATTCTAAGATTTTAAGAATTAAATAATAATAATAATAATAATAATAATAATAATAATAATAATGACCCCTGTTTGTGTTGTTTTAGAAATTGGCTTTCTACTCAAAAATGCAAGAAGAACCCGTGAGTGGAGCGAACTCTTTCTCCAGCCATCCTGCGCCCACTATTAAAGAGGAGGACTGCGCGCCGGAGAAGGAGCAGCCCCCCGAGGCTGAGTACATCAGCTCACGCTGCGTCCTCTTCACCTACTTCCAGGGGGACATCAGCTCGGTGGTGGACGAACACTTCAGCCGTGCCCTGAGCCAGACCAGCAGCTACGGCCCTGCTTCAGCCAGCGGCAACAAAAGCTCACGAGGGGCCGCGTCCTGGAAAGGTATGCAGCGATGTTTGTGCTGTGAAGTTACTGTGCGTTTTTTTCTCGTTGAATGAGAACAACTTCTGAAGAAATGACATGACCAGTGTAGGATAAAAGCTGAAAACTAGGATCATTAGAATAATTTGGTATGGTAATAAAGTTATAGTGATTATTTTTTCTTTCTTTCTGTCAATTATTTCGCTAATGTCATTTTAATCACTTCATCAAGTTGGATAAACAGAAAGCATACTTCTCTGTCTGGAGTCGAGCTCTTAAATACGGCAGCTAATTTAGTTTATCATTAGGAAGGATGAAAACTAAACAAAAAACCCAACTTATTATTATTATTGCTTGTACCAGATTCAATTTTTCAAGCAAAATGATTTTCATGGAACTTCTCGCCTTTGCATCATCATTATTTTGTGTTTATCCTCAAATTCAAAATACCACGATCTCATGTTAACTTTGTAAATAAATATGGACTTATATCATTGTTTTCTCTCGTCTCGCTTCCTCCAGACGGATCATTCCCAATGAGCCAGCGCAGTTTCCCGCCTTCCTTCTGGAACAGCGCATACCAGCCGTCAGTCACGGCATCCTTAAGCACCGCTCTGGGCGCGTCGCACTCCGACCTGCCCTTCCCTGGTGACCCGTACTCCAGCGCCTCGTTACACAGCCACCTCCACCAGGCGGCGCCGGAATCCTGGCACCCGACGCACCACCACCACCATCATCCGTACCCACTCGGCGCCCAGAGCTCGGCGTATCCTCGGCCCTCGGTGCACGACATGTACGGGACGCACTTTGACCCGCGGTACAGCTCTCTCCTAGTTCCCTCGGTACGGCCGCACAGACTGCCACCGTCCACGGTGCCCGCTCCCGGACCCTCGCCGTGTGACATCAGCAAGAGCGACCCAGCCAGCTCGGCATGGACCGGAGCTTTCACCGGGACGGGATCGGACATGGGACAGAGCCTCAGCCTGAACGTGGACGCAGGTGAGAAGTGACGAAAAAAGGTCACAAAAAAAATTTTTGAGATGAATTTCTCAACTAAACATAATACAATTATAGCAAGTTTTTAAAATATTACACATCTAGTTCTAGAAATCATCTTCAAGGAAGTTTAATTTGAGAGTGTCAAGTATTTAAAAAAAAGTTACATCACAAGCTATGATGTATTAAAGGATTTAAAAAATCCATGATTGTCCTCTACACACACAAAAAATGATAAAAAAAAAATTCAACTAATTGTGCCTGAAAAAAAAAAAAGTTCATGTTTCTGCTAAATTGTTGAGGCCTTAATTATATATAAGATAATATTCAGTTATAATGCTGCTCATGTGCACATGTAGTCTCATACAGTATACTTGTATAGCAGTGACATCACTAATGACTGAGTCTGCAAGATTCTTTATTGTCATTATACAAGTGTAGCAAAATTGTGCATATTAAAAGAATATATACAGTTTATAAAGATGAGCTTTTATTATAAGTGAGATTATTCTTTTTTTTTTACTTTGGTGCTCTTTTCAGTGTTACACACGATTCACGGATGTTATACAAAAACGATATGCTACAGGTACGAACAGAAACGTCCACTGCCGTGAATGTGCACCAAAAAAGAAGAAAAAAAAATACTGTATATATTTTTATTCTCGTGAATGTTTTTTTTTTTTTTTCTTTTTTTCCCAATTCAGTGATTTATGTAGCACGGTTGAGTACCGACTCTGCAACAAAGCGGCTTTACAGAATTCATACAGAATACAGATTTAGATTTATACAGTGTGTTATCTGCTTTTACGTCTCCTTTTTTTGTCGTTGGAGTAGTTATTATAAATAATACATTTTTATGTATCTCTAGTAAGTCAAGGTCAGGTCTGTTGTGTTATCTGGGGAAAAAAAAGAAAAAAGTAAAAAAAAAAAAACCCGAGCCTATATAAACGTCTTCTTCATGCCTTCATTTTCACACTTTTTTCCCACTTCAGAGCTCGTTTGTTTCCTTCTTCCTTCTCGCCTTTTTTTTTTCTTACCCTCCTTTTTCTCTTCTTGTCTTGCTGTTTTTCTTTCAGGTCTGCAAAACCAGGATAAAACCAAGGACTTGTACTGGTTTTAGTGGCCTGCCTGCCTGCCTGCCTGCCTGCCTGCTCCAGCTTCGGCTGATCTGATCTCTGTCTGTCTGTGCCTTGTGCTTGGGTCACAGCAGGCTTGTCGTGTTTTTTTTTTTTTTTTTCCTTCTTCTTCTTCTTCTTCTTCATCTTCTTCCCTGTAACAGATTGTGATCTCACTTGCAGCTCGGCGCTACACACTCTGCAGCGGCGGCATCCTGAGCTGAAATCACACCACAGTGGATAAACCTAAAGGCTTTGGCAGCAGAGACAGAGACAGAGAGACATGTTGCAGGGAGGGCCGTCCAGAAATACACGCCGGTCGCGGTGTGACCGGCAACTGTTCTCTCTCCGAAGCAGACACATGTCCGAGAGAAATAAAAAAGAGACGAACAAGCGCTTCATTCTGGGACGCGTGAGAACTGAGACGCATCGGGACGTCCTTCACAACAGGGACCACGGCCAGCGGCGAAGACAGGACAGGGTCGTATTGCGACTTTTTTTTTCTTTTTTCCTTTAGAAACAGTAGACTCTGATGAGAGAGCAGCAGTTCTCTGTTGTTGTATATTAGCGAAGAGACCGGAGGCTATTTGAAGCCACTTGACTCTATCTATATTGCTCTCGACAGCTGTCATCAACAACTGGCTTGGAGCTCAGGACACACACAATCGCAGCGTCGCTCTGCACTGCTTCTCGGCTCGGGAGCTTTTTTATTTTTACTTCTAATAAAAGGAACGTTTTGTTAAACAAATCCGCGTGGAAACAAGTGGTTTGTGAGTTAAGGATGAATAAGGGGAAGAGTTGACATGTGAAGAGTTGAAGTGCCAGCAGATGGACACACACCTACACACACACACACACACACACACACACACACGCGCGCGGTTTCATTGTTGCTGTATATATACGGGACATGTCCGAATGTGAAGTCGGCTCATTGTTGTGAACACGCAGTCCAAAAAACCTGCAGTTCGGGTTTCAGTCATCACTGGCTCAGTAGCTGGGTTCACACGCAGCGCTAGAACTCCCAAATATAAAAAGGATCGACATCAAACCACACGGGTTTTTATGTCCACCAAGGCCAGTGCTATTTCATTCTGCTCGATACTCCATACTCTCTGACTTGAATGACAATAAATATCTCATTTCTCTACCGTTATGGCGATTTGTTCTGTAGCGATTATTATTTTATGCCGGTTTCTCTTTTAAAATGATATTTTTTTATTTATTTCAAAAACATGTTTAAAAACAAAAAATCTTTTTCATTTACATTTCAACCTTGAAATGTTTAGAATTTGCAGAATTTATATCTTGACTACAAAAATTATCTTAAAATGATACTTTAAATGTAGAACTGAGCAAAACGTGTGATACCGCAAAAGATCAGTTTGACATTTCACTCAGTATGAACCTGTCAGAGTAACAACGAAGAGGATCTACTGTACCAAAAATAATATAATCAGTTCTAAGAATACTGTCGGCCAAAACACAGTATTGGTGCAGATTTTTACATTTATTTTTACGTTATACATGTAACATAGAAAATGTGTGTGGATAAAGAAGCTACTTCTGAAGTTTGGAGACATGATTTTATATGTGCCCCATTTTTCAGGGTTATACTGTCTCGCTTCAAACAATAATCATTTAAATGCCAATTATTCATATTCCTTTATGAGTATTGATGCTAAATTTGGTGTAAACTTCTAGAGGCAGATGACCTGTAAGAATTGCTGCTCCAATTGTTTGTTTGTTTTTGGTAAAAGCTTAAAAAGCAAAAAATCTGTAGTGTCCGTAACCATGTCGAATCCATGATGCACTCTCTTAACAATTTAGCATTTTTGAATAACACACGTTTTCAGGTTTATGTCTTTTTAATGCGAAATCTAAATCGGGTAAGTTTCATCTGAATGACAGTTAAGATCGTTGATAGTTTGGATTCAAAAAAGTTCCGGATTCTAAAACATCAAAGGGCCTGAAACTGTATTTAGCAAATGTGTTTCTTTTTATCTGATAAAAAATATAAATGTGTATGTATATTTACAAAAAAAAAAAAAAAAAAAAAAAAAAGTAAGGATCAGGAGATAAGAAGCGTTAAATAATATGAAAAATGGTGTTATATGATCCTAATTGAAAATTCACTTTTTCACCGAGGTGAGACACTTTTTAGCACCGATACCATGTTTTGGCCATTTATATACTGATACATGTAATGAATTTCATAGAAATATTTCTGTAAGACTTCACTTAACGAAAACTATTGTTATGAATTAAACAGGAAATTGAATCCGATTTGGGCCTCACACATTCAAAACCGAATAAAAATCAGCTTGAGTTGAAAAAAGGGAAAAGATTTCAAACAAAAGTTTGAAGAAGAGTTTTGGCCCAAGTTGAATAGGGTTTGCAACACTCACTGTGATCATAACAGCAACTAAGGTAACATTAAAAACACAAAAATGAACTTTTCATATAATAATCTCACAAACATAATAAACAGCTATTACAATTGCAGGGATTTTTTACATTTGTAGGAAGGTACAGTAAAAACCTTCACATTTCAAATTTGTAGTAACATCGCACAAATGTAATATTACATTTACAGGAAATCGAATACGTTTGTGAAATAATTACATTAAAAGCTGCAGATTTGTGTTACTATTGGAGCTTATTCAATTCGTTGGCTGTTAATACGCTGGCGAGTACAATAGTGACTTCAACAGACTATGACTATAGATAATAGAAATATATCTGTTATAGCATAATGTCAAACACATCAGGTCAGCAAAAGTGACGCAAGTTTTATTGAGTTTTGTTTGCAATGTGGCAGAAAGCCAATTTCGCATTAATCACAGTGTGTGCTTTAAATCAGAATTATAAAAAGAATTCATTGGCGCCGATCCAAAATAAATTGCTATCCGATAAAGATAATCAACCAAGTAGTATTAGACTCTTAAACTATTAGGTGATAGTTTGGAAAGTGTGGAATGTTGGAATATACAGTATGTATGGACACGCTTTTGTACCTGGAAAGTTTAATCATTCCAAAAAGAGATTTAAAAAAAAAATTTGATTTCAAAAACATGCTATATATATATATATAATATTTCCAATGCTAATTGGATGTTTTAATATCACCCCATACTAATATTATCTGCTAAAATATGGTCATTTTGTCCTCAGAGGTGGTTTGTGTTTATGAACAGATTAATAATAAATTCAGCGTGAATATAGTAAATAAATAAATAAATAAATAAATAAATAAGCGTCCGTCTGAGATCGGCTTGAATTGGTCTGGCCGTAAGCCTCTGCGTGTAAACGCAGCCCATGTGACCAGTGTGACCAATCGCAGTGGTGTATTTAAACATATTACCTTGTAAAAAAATATATATATTTCCCATCTTGAGGAGAGCTCGGTAATAATTTTTCTGCTTTATCTGTTTTATTCATGCTAACGGGACTGTGGAACTGTCTCATATGTTGTCTCATACACGCACATGTTGCTGTCTTCTTTCAGCATTAACAGAGAAAAAAAAAGAAGAAAAAGATGCACACTGCTTTAAATGCTCCTAAAGTATTTATTGAAATATCGATGAATATTAATACAGGTAAACCAGTGCATAGAAGTAACCGGTTTTCAATTTTTTTATTATTAATTATTTTTATTATTATTTCTTTGTTTTAACGCTGTGCACCGCATGCAGCAGGTGTGAGCATAATAACAGGGACAAGGTTGATGTTTTTTATTAATAATCCTACCTGGGCATTTCCACAAGGAAATGTGTTTTAAGTCACATGGCGTTTAGCATCTGAACAGGACTTTTTTTCTTTCTTTCTTTTTCTTTCTTTTTTTTTTTTTTTACAAGAACGATTCCATACCACATTGGGAACCTTCGGCTTTTCATAGTGACCTTCCTTATGTATATGTTATTACCGATGTCAAGGGCCTGCTGTGTTAATAAAGTGACTCCAGTGTACAGAAAACACAAAAGCATTCTAATTAAAACATGACCAGCGCATTATCACTATCGGTATGGACTTTCTGTCTACTTTTGCCAGATAAATCAGTAAAAAATTGAGTAAAATAGTTCGCACTGCTCCGAATAACCATTGTGTCAAATGGCATAGAGAGAGAAAAAGAGAGAGAGAGAGAGAGAGAATAAATTATCGCATTTAAATGTGTTTATTCATTACATTACATCTTTTTTTTTTTTTTGGAAATGCCAGAAAGTACCAAGAACCTCAGTGGTTAGTCTAAATCTCCAGAAAAATGTAATATTACCATATAACTATGGTTAATATCGTAATATCGGTTGAAAAACGATATATTGCGCAATCCTACTGCATGGAAAATGTAAAAGTGTGTTTAACAGCGGAGCATCATGTTATTTATGTGATAATATTTTACAGATCGGTCATCCAGTCAAAGTAAATCTCTTAGCTTTTTAGATCTAAAGGAAGTGCTATGAAATAAATGTTGAAGGTCAGGCGACATTTCAGCGGTACGCCTATTAGCCCTATTAAAACCAGCAGAACGCTACTGTATACATGTAACCTTACATATATGTCTATTCAGCCCTGCTGCATCAAAGCGGTTAAAGGAAGCTGTCCATCTCCTTCTCGCTCCATATAATGTAGATTAGACAGAAAACGAGCGCGGCTATTCATCATCATTAAAGCTTTCAAATCGCGGCCGAGTTTTGCGTCGAGAGCCGACGTGACCGGACAGCTGTGGAATAATATCACCTTTTTTTTTTTTTTTTTTTTTGACTGGCATGATGAAGGTTCATGAAGAGAGCTTTCCTTTCCTAATGGAGTGGCTAAAACTGAGATTATTTTCCCCAGTATTCAGAGACAAGATGAAGAATGACAAGTTGTAAGCTTGCAGGAAGCTAAACACGAGGCCGCGCGGACACAAAAATGCGTAGAGGCTACGCACGAGAGCTCATAAATCATCAGGATATGACGGCTTTCACACGCAGCATTGACCCAAAACAGGGTTTAATGGAACGGAATATAGGAAAATGTCTAGAAAAGCACAACCTAGACGTCATGAAGAACTGAATTTTATTGAATTGTAACCAACTATACAAGCATGACTGAGCAGAAAGTGTAGAAATGGATCACGCAGGCGAACAAATAGCACAGATGCACATGATCATGTGTTGTTCTGGTTGTTTTTGGGTTGTTTCTCTGTCCAAAATAATAATAATAATATGCTAATTTAGTGAGTTCTAAATGTTTGTGACATCATTCCGTTTTTCCAGTAGTGGTAAAACTTACTTTTAAAATCCAAAAACCCAAGTGCACAATTTGATAAACATATATACAGTGTCAGGCAAAACAAAGTATACACACTTCAGGAAAAGAAAAACAATATGATGTACTTTATATTAATATAATATACATAATATTATCATATTATTATCATGATATTATATATACTGTATATATATAGTACAGACCAAAAGTTTGGACACACCTTCTCATTCAAAGAGGTTGAATTTGTATTATGGCAAGAAAAAAGCAGCTAAGTGAAGAAAAACGAGTGGCATCATTACTTTAAGAAATGAAGGTCAGTCAGTCCGAAAAATTGGGAAAACTTTGAAAGTGTCCCCAAGTGCAGTCACAAAAACCATCAAGCGCTACAAAGAAACTGGCTCACATGCGGACCGGCCCAGGAAAGGAAGACCAAGAGTCGCCTCTGCTGCGGAGGAGAAGTTCATCCCAGTCACCAGCCTCAGAAATCGCAGGTTAACAGCAGCTCAGATCAGAGAGCAGGTCAATAAATATTTAATACTAAATTTATTGCTATATGGTTATAATTTATATATATATATATATATATATATATATTTTTTTTTTGAATTATCATCATTGACCTATGCTGCGTTGCTGGGTTTTTAAACACTTCACCATTACTTATACTGTATACTTAAATATAAATATAATAATTTTTTTGTATCAGTGCATTTAAACTAGTGCTTAGAAGTAACCTGTTTTCTATTTTTCAAGTATTTTTTTACACTGTATTACTTCAGTATTGCATTGAAAAATAATGATAGATTTAGAGAGAGAGAGAGAGAGAGAGAGAGAGACTACACAAACTCAATAAAGTTACTTAAATAAAAATAACTTTGATAAAGGAATGATGGCATACTGTTGCTGTAGTGCTGGATTAAACATTGTACAGCTTTTAAATATGTTTTATTTCTGTTCTTTATTTAACTTGGTTTTATTTTATGAAGCCACTATTATGAATTAATTGTGTTACTAATATAAAATGAAAATGATATTATGTATAAATGATAGCCCATAATCTCACAGTTGCTTATACTAAATATGACGTATGACAAAGTTTATCAATACTTTCACAGCCAGTCAAATTAAGTTAATAATTAATATGATAGTTTCCCCCCAGAGTGATTGCATTTTAACATGGAATTAAAGTCAGACTGCATAGTTAGCTTCATTTCCAGAAGTTCTATTTGGACAGCAGGTTCCAAAATTTAGCAAATAAAATTAAGATCTCTGTAAATTTACTTTGGCAGGAGGGAAAAGTACAGCAGAGATGATGTCGGTGCTGCCAAAGCAAATTAAGACAAGAATCATTTTCTTTGCAAAATGATTGGGACACACAGGTTCGCTGTCCTAATCTCACCTCACATTCTGGGATATGCCCAGTTTCTACATTCACATATTTGACCTGATTTGGTACGGTTTCAAAATCGTGGCTTGCCCACGGCTCTGGCTTATTAGCTAAGGTGTACTAATGAAGCTCTAAGGCAGAGCTAAGTCGAAATACACCAGCGCTAAGTGAATGACTTGGTGTGATAAAATCACAGACAGTGATGATTACTTATGAAATTAGATTTGTACCAAAAGGTCTGATTGGTGGGTTTCCTCCAGGTTCTCTGGTTTCCTCTCACTGTCCTCCAAAGATATGCAGATTAGGCTAATTGGCATTCTCAAATTGTATGTAGTATGTGAGTGTGTGTGTCGTGCTATGGATTGGCACTGGTGAATGGTGTCCCAAAGTCTTTTGGGGTAGGCACCAGGCCTACAAGTCCCTGTACAAGATGAGCGGTACAGAACACGAATGAACAAACCATTGACCACTCACTACAAACAAAACTGGAAATCAAAACTATGACATCAGCTCTATGACTGCATAGTGTGTGAGGGCCCTCTTGTCCTTCTAACGATTTTTTCCCCAACATTTGTCTGAACATGCTCAAAAAGTCATGAAAATCATCAGAGAGGTTGGAATCCACTGCCATTAGGATGCCTGAGAGTGTAGGGTCCGGGTATGGTGGACGAGAATTTGCTGCATATCTCATACACACTTGCACGTATGCACACGAACCCCAGTACCCATTTAGAGCTCACTGAGCTGAACAACTTTAGCATTGCATGTCATGGGCTCAACTCAACAGGAAGTCAGTTATTTTGTGTCGTTTGCCAAAACGCACCCAGTGGATTTTGATGTACTCCTCCTAGGGGATTTATACAATCGCCACCAAACGAGGCCGATGTGATCTCAAGACATTGAGGATGCAAAATTGCAGAGGGATTTTTGATATCGCAAGTGGGTCAGCCATGACTATGCTTTAAACATATGCAGAAAAGTGATTAATAACTTTGTGTTACATTATATTGTGTGACATGCTAGTGTGATGCTTTTTTTTCCAGAATTTGGGTCTTTTTGGACATCTAAACATAACATTCCACCGTTTCTAATGGTCCCCTTTAAATGCATGTGCCCGGTGTACCCACTGTCTTTCTGGTGCACCCGGATGGCGATGGTGCACGGTGCCTGGGCCCGCTCATCACTGCTTGCAATTATATTTTGTTTTCGTCAGTTTTTTGGTTTGCAGTTTTTTTCAGTTACAGTATTTACTTTCAATTAAGTTATTAATTCCATAACTACTAGCTATAAGATGCCCTATGAGGGTTTATGGATACCTACAATACAAAGAGGTTTATGATTACCAGTGAAGCAACTGTCACTATTCTATCGTTTTTTCATCACATGACACAGCGCTAGTTTCGTAACACACCATAGCTTGTCATAGCTAATTGTATTGTGCGGTAGGTACTACTGATGCCACCTGTAGGTGCTTCCATGATTACACCGTAGCTCTATGCTGTAGCCCTGCCATACAGGAGATCATGAGTGGGTTTCATGCTATGACTGCCTATTATTATGCAAGGCCACAAATGACTTTAACCTATGAAAGTATACAGTGTAACTACGGTGAACCGTCAATTAAGGAAAAAAACATAGCTTTTGTGAAAAAAAAAAAAAAAAAACTATAAACTTTCAGTATGGCCATCCACAAGTTGAAAAAATGGGCAATAGTCTTCAGATTCACCAAGACTCTGTCCAGGATAAAGCGCTTACTGAACAAGCAGCTTAAGAAGCGTTATCTGCCCTTTTCTTCCATGTACATGAGCTCACAGACAGCCGTGATTTGCTAATGTTGCTGAGATTGACAGAGGAGAAAAAGCGGACCATCCCGCCCAGCTTGAAAGGACAGATCAAGACTTGGAATTAACATTATGATCCCTATTAAACATAAAAAGCGATATTATTGATAAAGTCAATATCAGCTTTTAGTATTTAAATTCATTTTAGAACTGGAAATATAAATGATACAGTACGCTGATTAAAATATCTCCAGACTATACAGTAGATCTGCACATAATGCGAAATTAGTTCTACATAGAGGAGTTACTGGGTATAAAATATTTCACATATCTGTATATCAGGCAACAGATAAAGCGACAGAAAAATGTTCAGCCTGTTAAGCCAAAGATTGCGATGTCGCAGCTATTCGTGACGCATCCAAGAGAGCAAAAATGGCATTGCGCTTTGTGTGGTGAGGATGTTACGCTCTCGAGTGTCACTAGCATTAAATAAATAAGTCAACAAACAAGCTTTAAATCCTGACTCAGGTCACTTCTCCACGTGCTTAGTGAGTTTCCTCCGGGTACTCGGGTTTCCTAAGACAAGCAGGTTCGGTTAATCGGCGTTCCCAAATTGTCTGGAGTATGCGTGTATGTGTGCCCTGTGATGGATTGGCACCCTGTCCAGGGGAGCTCATGCCCTAAGTTAACATAGTGGCATAGGCTCCAATCCCCTAGCGACCCTGTACACAGAATAAAGCCATACAGAAGAAGAAAGAATAAATAAATCAATTTAACAAAACACGTTTCCCACATTCTATATATTGAACATTATGGCTAACACGTTTCACATAAAGCAGTTGAAAAGCTTGAAAATGACATTAATTTTACCAAGCACGTCAGAAAGAGAATGTTTGACCCGTACACATATACACTTCAGTTAATTCATTGCAATGTACAGATTTTAATCAAGAACGACCTTGCTGTATGTAATGCTAAAACATATGAGTCCATTTTGTAATGGCATTTCAGATCTGCCAGCTTTCCATCACTCTGTTTAAGTCACTCTGTTGTATATGCTTTAAGTGTCTTCTTTAATTACACTTCTCCACGGTAGGATGTAATTGTAAGCATGTGTAATGGCGAAAAGCAGAAGGAGCCGTGTTTGCGCTCGGCCGAATGAATGAATTCATTACCCTTACGCCGGTACAGACAGACGGAGTGTTTTAAATGCACTGCCATAGGCAGACACACATATACACACACACACACACACACACACACACACACAACTCTGGGCATGAAGCCACATTCTGATCAATGCTAATCAAGGCCGATGACCCTGCCTGGCTGCTCGAAAGATGCAGTCCGACTGAACTGGTACGTTGAAATCACGGAGAGTCTCCTGTACAGTTCCATTTAAACAGACCACCATGTGCACAGATCACTTAGTGTGTTTACAGTAATGCCCCTATGACTTCCAATTCAGCATGCTAGCACTCGCTTGTCGTCGCCTTCAAGCACTTCAGCGGACGAGTGGATAGCGGGTTCGCAGTCTCCAACTGGCGGTTGTTGGTATGTGAGCGCCGCTGAACGCCCGAGGTGCGAAACAGCTCTGAGCGTCTTTCCACAAGTGCGACATGGCTGGCGGTTCTCACCGAATCAACGCTGGAGGTTTTCGCATTAGTCACTGTAGATTTGTGACAAGCCAGTTCATCAATACATCATGGAGCACTTTTTGCTAAATTGTCACCATTTTGCCTTCATCCATGACAGAAATTCATTCAAAACAAATACATGGAAGAATCCTGACCCACTGGGGTGAGTCCGTTTTTCGGGTCAGCGTGCCACTGAGGCCCTCTGAAATCCTGAGGAATGGTGCTGATCCTCCACGATCAGGTTTGATTAAATCTTTAGGACACAGGCCTGTCCACAACGGAGCCGGGAGCTGTTCATTCCCATCACCGAGAGACAGCACGTCCTGAACAAACAGCTGTGCTCAGACAGACAAGCATTTGCACACTCGCATTATTGTTTTATTGCGCACAGATGGTTAGGAGTCACCTTAACCATAAAGCCGCTTAATCTAATACATCAAATCGCTCTTGTTTATTGTCATATCTGGCATAATCACCATTGGTTTTGGATATTATTAACCTATTTGAGGCCAAATGAAGCTGCCACAGTCTACGAAAACATTTTTTCTTAATTATAACTAGTAAAGGAATGCGGTTGTACAAACGACTTTCGCTCGACTTCATTTCCTACAGCTGCATCCTGGAAGCATTAGTTTGTTTTTTCAAGAATTTTCCTGAAATTTTACACTTTACCTGGTACAGGTTTATATTAACACAGTAGCTTTTTGTAACAGTTAATCATTTTTAAATAATGAACATTTGTGAACAAAAATCTTCGCATTCCTTTTATTACACAAACAACAAATATTCATTCTTTAAAATGTTTTGTTCATTTATCCACCTATTCCACACATTTGTGGAAACTTTAATGCTTTATTTCCATCTTAGCGGACTCTATATCATATTTCACAGCTATCTATTTCTATCTACATGGGGTGTTCAAGTTACTTGACTCTGTACAATAAAAGACTGCAGTTATGAAAATAAAAACTCCTTTTGTTTCTCTACATCAACTCCTTTAACGCCACAGTCCTGTACAGTCCTGATTTCACTCCACATGCTTGGGCCCTTTAAGGAGTTCCTGGGAGGCCAGTGTTTCGGACGCGGAGTGAACTTTCTATCTTGATGGTATCCGAGCGGCGGTGAAACACTGAGGACCTCCAGCATGGTGCAGACACATGGTTCTAGGTGTAAATTAATTAAAGGTATGATGTTTGTTTATTATTATTATTATTATTATTATTACTGGAAAGTTGTATTAAAGTTGTATTTTTATTTAAAAATAATTAACACATGGGTTGTAGAATTCCTTTTTGTATAGGTTCCCCTTCAGTGATTGCTTTGCTATAACTGCACACTCCGAGCATTTGATTCCTTCCTTATGAAACATTACATTTATTATGTAAATTTTATATTATATTTTATATTAGTATATTTTTTCCATTATTTACAAAATTTAACTATCGCTAATCATAACAACAACCTTATTAAATTGGAAAAACTGTTTGAACAATTCAATGAAAATATGTCATTCACAAAAAGATAACTGATTTATAGCACTTGACAGATACATACCTCTATGTGCGGTGGATAATGAATGCGGGACTTTAAAACAGTCAATGTGCACAGTTTAAAGGTGTTAACTCTAAATAGTGGTGTCACATTTCACTATTCTATACATTCCTTACATGTCAAGTGGAGCTGAACGCATTTGAAAGAAAAGAGAAGAGCCCAAAGGTCTCGTCCTGGGAATTCCTAACATAGCTGATACACTTTTACGGCAAAGAACCGGGCGAGGATAGAAAATGAAAGAATGAAAGAAAAAAGAATGGAAGATCCTAGGTGACAAAAGAAGACTTTTGTAATATTTAAAACAAAAATAGACAAATGTAGGAAAATCTCATTTCCCTTTGATCTCCTTTCATTTTATTATGAAAGGAGATCAAAGAGATTAGAGATTATATTAGAGAGATCAGAGAGAGATATCTATCTATCTATCAATCTATCTATCTATCAAAAGAAGATTTTTGTAATATTTAAAAAAATTTTGAACAAATTAGATTTAGTCAAATCTAATTTCCTTTTGATTTTATTTAATTGTATTAGGAAATTAGATCAAAGGGAAATTAGATTTGCCTAATTTCATGTTATTTCGATTAATAAAAACATTCTATCTATCTATCTATCTATCTATCTATCTATCTATCTATCTAACAAAAATAAGATTTTTGTTAGATTTCAATCAAATATGGAGAAATGTTGATGAATGAAATGAGATCAAAGGGAAATTAGATTAGATTAGAATAAATTTCATTTTTAGTCAAATTAATAAAGTAATCTATCTATCTATCTATCTATCAAAAGAAGATTTTTGTAATATTTTAAACAAATATGAACAAATATAGTCAAATCTAATTTCCTTTTAATTTTATTTTATTAGGAAATTAGATCAAAGGGAAATTATATTTGCCTAATTTCATGTTATTTAGATTAATAAAACCATTCTATCTATCTATCTATCTATCTATCTATCTATCTATCTATCTATCTATCTATCTATCTATATATATATCTATCTATCTATCAAAACATACTTTTTTAACATTTAAAACAAATATGGAAAAATGTAGACATGAAATTAAACAAATCGAATTTCCCTTTGATCTGACTCCATAATAAAATTAAATTAGATCAAAGGGAAATTAGTCTAAATTCATGTTTCATGTTTATTTAGATTACTAAAAAGTATTCTATCTATCTATCTATCTATCTATCTATCTATCTATCTATCTATCTATCTATCTAGCTAACTAGCTAACTAGCTAGCTAGCCAGCTAGCTAGACATTTCTTCCCATCTATTTTTTTTTCCTACCAAGAAACTATTTAGCTATTTAAGTACACTTGGCTAAGTCTGGCAGAAAATCGTGCGGTTTTGTGCAGAAACATGACCTGTAAGCCTGACTGCCTGTGCGTAAGAATTTAAACATATTTAACTGCCAGATCGTTGACACACATCTTCAAGCAGAAAGCGGTGACACATGGACTCTGTAAAGCGGAGTGAAGCGATCCATATGCAGTACAGGGTTTAAAAGCTCGAACAGAAGTCAGCTTTAAGTCGAGCTGACACTTCACCTGCAGAAAGCGTTACGTTTCTTCCAGGCCCATGCGGCTGTGTTTACTCCCGCCGTGATTTCCCTTTCTGCTGCAGCCGCGCGCGAGCTACAAGAAGCCGTCACGTCTGCGTGCGGCGCTCGGCGCCCTAAACGAATGTGAGTACGCTTGTAAATACGAGACGTTTCCTTGGACTGTTGAAATACAAGCATCAACATATCGACTGACACACAAATTAACAACGCACTCAGTTTGTCACTGCAGTAATTACTGACTGAAGCACGTGCCTGCTCGGAGAACCAGCTGTTGCACCGCCTGTGGATTGATTTTTTTTATTTTATTATTTTTTTTATGTACATTCCGACAGGGAACTCCATCTCGCGTGTTAAGATATTAAGCTTAGCAGGTTGAAATCGTTTACTCGTAAAGGGAACGTACTGATGTGCTGATTAAAACAGGCTGCGAAACTGACAAATACTGGTGTTTCACACACACATCATCCGGGAGGATCGAGGTTTCATTAATGCGGCTCGGCCCGGGGAATGCGGCGCAAGGCACAACATGAAGTTAAACAGAGCATTTGAAGTGGCTTGCCGCACACCGAGCGCACGAGTCGAAGGAACTCCGCATTCCCCGAAATTATGAAATGGAAAAGCTAAATTATACTCATATGAGCTCATGCTTACCATATTCTTCCACATTCAGTGTCCGAAGGCCTTGTGTTAGAGAACCCACCGCTGAAAAGACACTTTCCACACACACGTTTGTCTTATTATCCTTGTAAGGACCTTTTACTGGCATAATAATCAACACTGCTATTTAAGTCTAAGTTTAAGTCTCTTTTGATTGTGTAAAGCTGCTTTGCGACAATGTCAATTGTTAAAAGCGCTATATAAATAAATAAATAAATAAAAAAGTTTAACAGAAATCGAATCTCAGTCACCAATTAAAACTTTTTGTAAGGTTTTATTTAAAAAAAATAATAATAATAAAAAAACATCCCTAAAGTCTTCATGTCATTAGCGAGCATGCGAGTTAACCACGTTCTATGTATTTTTGCTATTCTATAAAACCTTTACGCCCATTCATTTCGACTTATTTTAAAGCAAAATGCTGTCATTTTTGTTAAAAATGAAATATTGTTTCCTGAAATGAGTTCTTTTTCAGAATGGTTTAAAAGCATTAAAAAAAAAAAAAAAAATTCAATGTCTTTAAGAGGCACAAGGGCAACACTCTGTAGCAGCGTAATCATATTTTTCAACAACGCCGTTAAACAGTTATATAAAAAAAAAGTCAAAGTGTATAGGATTTATAAATATGCTAGTATGTAAATGTAAAACGGTCAGCATGATCTGATCCTAGACTTTTGCCTGAGATCATTTGTTAATATTTTATTCATATCAAAAGCGAGGTGCATAGCTTAAGGTTAGACGTCATACCTTTATAATAAATCTGTATGAAATTGAATGAAATCCAACCGCATTGCCTTCACGTGCTTGAAATTGTCTGAGTTTCTCATATTCTAGTTCGAGAGAGAGAGAGAGAAAGCGAAAAGAAAAAAAAACGGATTAATGGGCAAACTGTCCTTGCACAGCTGGTATGTATTCATGAATAAATGAGAAATACACTGGAAGGTGGTTTAAATGAATTTGTAGCCCGGCAGAAGAAAAGATATCATTAATTATGACATTTCATATTTTTACGTCTAAAATATATTGAAAATAGGTTGTTTTTGTGGAACATTAAATATAAATCAACGAATCTGACAATTAAACGTAGAATGTGCAATAAGTGCTGTATCTGCCAACTAAAAGAATGGATTTAGTTTAGTGACATAAGGGGCGTAAATCTGGACCCCCGCCTGGCTCCTGGGAGATTAAGAGGTTAAACCCTGGATAACAGGAACGGCCTGCATATATAAATATCTCTTTAACAGCATGATGCGTGTTTGCATTTATTGTCAAGTTTTACAACCATGGATTCGAAAACAGCAGAAGTTTTATCAGACTTATACCCTGCCTCTGACCGTTGCCAACTTGCAGGACAAATAGACATTATAATAAAAAATATATATATAAAATAAAATAAAATTATTTTGAAAAAATCTATAGGGTGGTTAGTGGTTCTCAGATACTAATATACTAACTGATATTGCCTACACTCACATTTTTAACACGAACCATCCGTCAATTTACGCATTAAAGCGTCATAGCCAACGCAAACAACAACAACAACAACAACAACAACAAAACAACGTATTGACAAAAGCAAGTACCAGGTCTGTAGCTGTGGAGTCCAAATCAAGTCCAGAATCCCCAGACCGAGACTCATATGCACAGACCCTAAATCTTGAGTCCCAAGATGGAAAAATAAAGTCCAGACCAGTTCAGAGTCTTTAGATCTAAAAGTCCAAGTCAAATGAAAAAGTCCACAGCTCCAGAATCTGACCTGAGACCAGTTGCACATGGCCTAATTGCACACCTCTGGGACATTGCATATTATTCTGCCTTATAACTGTATTCAGTCATAACTTATCCTACATAACCTACAGGATACTCTTCAATTCTGATCTTGTTACCTGTACATATTGTACAATTTGCAGCTAAAGTTTTCCATATTTGTATATTTTTCTCTTATTTTATATTTTATTTCTGTATACTCTATTTTCTTTTTTTTTTTCTTCTTTTTTTTTTTTTTTAGGTCACGGGCGGCGTATGGCTGCGTATGTGACAAATAAGTCCGTATCTCTAGATAAAAGAAATGAAATGAAATAAAATGACTATTTCTGCTCGATCAGAAAAAAAAAGAGGGCACATAAACTGAAAGAAGCAAATAGTCCACCGACGACATCAATATACCGTAAAAAAATAAAAATAAACCTACAGTACTTGAAATACAATTTTTTTGTGTGTTTTTAATGTAATAAGGACAATGTGAGGTGCAAAGCGTATTGGCTGGCGTATTCCCACCTCGGGGTCTGTGTGTGTGTGTGTGTGTGTGTGTGTGTGTGTGTGTGTGTGTGTGTGTGTGTGTGTGTGTAGTTTGCACGTTCTCCCTGTGCTTGGTGGGTTTCCTTTGGGTACTCTGGTTTCCTCCCAAAGTCCAAAGACATGCAGGTTAGGCTAAGTGACATTGCCACATTGCCTGTAGTGTGCGGAGTAAACTGGATTTACTACCATGGTTGCAAAAAGGAGATCAATATAATGTTAATCATCCCTGGTCTCCACGATCTCTAGTTGGACTACAGAGGTTCCTTGATGGATGGATGGATGGATGGATGGATGGATGGATGGATGGATAAGACATTACAGAATGTCACCAAACTGGACCCTGGTGAGCGCGTCATATCATATAAGACTGATGATCTGATCAACTCCCAACCAGGTATTTCTATCTGCTTCAAACCAAACTGTGTAAAGCCAATTTTGTTGGTTATTCTAAAACCTTTATTTTTTTCCATTCAGGCATTCCCTTTCTGTCATTTGAAATAATATAATTAATATGAAATAAATATATTCAATTCAATATTCCAATGGAAGAAAGGTACATTTCTCATTGCAGTAGTTGCATAACGTTATCCTGACTTGAACTGCCTAAAAATATTTAATAATAATTAAAATTTTAATAATACATTTTTTTTTATTTATCTATATGCAGTCTGTGTAAGCGCGTTCATGAACCCTACATCGAGTCTCAAGTCAAGTGCAATTTACAAACCCAGATCTCCTTCCCGTACAAGCACGGATTGATGTTCCTGACTTGTTCCGTACAAAGTTCAACTCTTAAAAATGTTGTAATTAGCATTTTAAAAATGAGCGAAACCACAAATTCACAAGACGCGTCTCTGTGATCATGCCGTCAGGCCTCGTTCCTCTGTTCAACTGACACAAGCAAATGCTGGTTGGCGTAAAGTAGGAATGTGTGTTGGGAAGCTTAAGCACTGAATCCCACACAAACACCAGGATTAAGTATCATCCATTCGGTGTGTCAACAGTTCTCCATCTTCAAACGCCTGAGCACTTTTTCATGTCCTATGACCTCTGGACTTGCTGTGATAATGTCAAACAAACACAGTCTTACCTGGATAGGTAACCTAAAACCCTCCTACTTCCTCCTAAAAGCCCAAGCTGTAGCCATTAGGCCTGGGCCTCAGGGTGCAGGAGCTTTACAAGCTGAAATGAAGCAGGGGAGACCCCAGAGATCCTAATGGAGCTCAGTTGAATTAGCCTGAAAGGTGCAGCTGCAGAGAAAAAGGAGGGAAATCCTTAGGAGGGGGGAAAAAGGTGGGGGGAGGAAAGTGATGTAGGATGAGAGGTGATTGCTGAGGTGTGAAGACGAGTGCAGCCAGGGCACAAGATATTCATGCTGCATGGAAAAGTTAAAAATGTCCCTGAAAGCCTGAAATGGAGTCTGAGGTTTAACAAAAGATGTTTTGCACAAGGATACTGAGGACATGGTAAGAAACGTCCTGTAGCCTTTGCATCAAAATATTATCATCATTCACTCCAGTTATATCAGGTAATATTACAAACTATCAATCCAAAACTATAACGTATTAATAAAAAGACTTGTTGATTAAAAAGAATAGAAATTAACAGCTCAGTTAATAAATAGGTAAGAAATTTATTTAATTTCACATGTGAGCAGTTGAGGGCTTTGCTCAAGGGCCCAACAAGGGTACGATTTGGCAGTCGTGGGATTTGACCCTGGGACCTTCTGAACCATAATCCAATGCCTTCACCAGGGACCCCCAGATTTCTATTGGACACCAGATGTTGATAGATTGGGTATCTGGGTATAAATATTGTAAGGCAAGAAGAGCTTTATACTACTGAGGATTTTTTGTAGTCATGGATGAATTTTTTTTTTTCCAGATTTTCTCCCTAATTTAGTCGTGTCCAATTCCTCCCCATCACTAGGGGGCTCCACATTAAGGCTACTACTTTCACTTAGACGGGAGGGCCGTAGACTATCACGTGTTTCTTCCGAACCACGTGACGCCAGCCGACCGTATCTTTTCAAACTGCTCGCTCACGCACCGCTGGGGGCGGCGTAACACACTCGGAGGACAGCGCTATCCGCTCCTTCCGCTCGCGCGAGCTCACAGACGCCCCTGATTGGCTGTAGAGCCGTGATTCATATGGGAGCACGAAGTACCTCTCATCCCTCCCCTCTGAGAGAGCTCGGCCAATCAGCTCTCTCTAGACCTCCGGCTGCGAGAGGTTACAGCATCACCCGGGAAACTCGCGATCTCCGGATGATAGGGCGAGCGCTTCACCACTGCGCCACTCGGATTTGTCAAAAGGTGGTTATTTATTTATTTATTTATTTATTTATTTATATATATATATATATTTTTTAATAACAGGAGCTCTGACAGGGCAGGATGGGGTGGCACAGCAGGTAGCCTTACAGCCTCCCCGGTTAGATCTTGGGCTGGAGTTTTCTGTTTTCATCGTTTCTTTGGCACGAGGTCGGACGATCAACTCAACGCTCAATTGTATCTGAGCACTTGGGGGACAAAGACCTTGCTTAATGATCCAGCAATAGCAGTCTGATGTCAGGGCTCCTGATCAGCAGTCCAACACTTTAACCACAGAGATGCCCCTGTCGGCCAAGAATATTACAGCGCGTTGTCTTACATCACAGCACACTGAAATGATTTCTTTGCATGGCTTAGTGGTTAGCACTGTCGCCTTGCACCTCCAGGGTCGATGGTCGAGGGAGTTTGCATGTTCTCCCCATGCTTGTTGGGTTTCCTCCGGGTTCTCCAGGTTCCTCTCACAGAGGTTCGTAATGTAATGTGATGTAAATGTGAAAATGGGATTGGATACAACAGTCACCATTGGCCTCCACTGGACAACAGAGGTTCCTAGATGGATGGATGAATGAATGGATGGATGGATGGATGTATGGATGGATGGATGGATGGATGGATGGATGGAGATATCCCAGGTTAAGAAGCTGGGGGTCAACCATGTTACAGCACTCCTGGAGGAGACAGGGTTCACAGCATATATATCAAAGGCCCGATAGCGACATATTGGTGGAGCCGGGGCTTGAATCGGCGACCATCTGATCAGTAAACCAGAGCCTTATCCCACCGGTGCAGCAGTCAGCAGGTGTATTCTCACCTCACATCCAATATTCCTGGGATTTATTAGCACCGCATATAGCATTTTGCATTACCATGGAAGTGAACTTACAGTGAGGAATCCTTCCTCTTGACTTGTGATCAGTGCCGTCAACACGCTCTCTCCCAGTACGAAAAAAACTGATTGCAAATGGAATAAAAATGTAGAGCTTGCAGAAAGTAAAAGAGAGAGAGAGAACGAGAGAGAGAGAAAGAGAGAGAAAGAAAGAGAGTAGACGAATGTCAGAACATTTATTTAAATGTCACATAACGAGCGCATCCGGCGAGACCGGGAATGAGACCGTGAAGACTGAAAGAGGGCACACAGTCGTTCATGGTTAGAACAACACGACGCCGCACACGTCACCGGTCGTCACACACGTAGCGGCGTCGCCGGCTGAGACTTGGCCGCGTAAGAGGGACAGGTGGACATAGCGGCTGTCAGGCTGCAGGAGATTGATGCAGCGGGTCATTGTGGAGCTCCTGGTGTCCTCTTACTGCACAGACAGCTGCTCTGAGGAGATGCACTGTCCTCTTGCAGCAACACACACACACACACACACACACACACACACACACACACACGTATACACACACTGCGAAATGAAGATGAGAATGTACAGTAGTAAATATCACTCGCCCATTAATTGAGATGATGAATTAATGAAAAGATTTTTTTTTTTTTTTGGTCACACTCTAATTGCTAATTCAGGTCTTGGTTCACCTCCTTTCAAGTTACCACCGTGTGATATAATGCTAACTGTTATAGATTAAAAGCATAGCATTAATCTTAAAGCATTTCTATTAATTAAACGCCTCTAAAGTTCACACTTATCGCTCGAGTTAAGTATAATTCAAGTGTTTAAGTAATATCATGTGGTATTCCAGAACGCACAGATTTATTCGAAGACAATTTGACAACGAGAAATTCAATTTACCGCCGTAAGGATTGATACGTGCTGGACTGACTTTGAAGTTCAAACCCTGCATTATGTCCCTATTGATTTAATGGTGTGCGTGTGCATGTGAAGGACAATGGCGTTCTGTGTCAACCTAAGTGGAAATGTTTGAGCGAATAATAATCATAAAAAAGCCCACTAACGATTTTTTTTGGGAGCCTGGTAGGAGAAAGCACGAGCTCATTCGCCAAGATATTTGGGCAATTTATTTACCTCGGCGCCGTAGAAGCGCTTTCTCACATTCCGAAAAAAAATTAATCTGTCAGATCAAGTATGGTGCCTGTTGTTAATCAGTGAAAATATGTTAACCTTTTGTTAAACATTTCTAATCCAACAGCAAAGTCGCAGTATAACATAAAAAAAAAATAAAAAAAAACACAACATTGATCACAAAAGCGACGAAATACCAAAGAGTGTGTGTAAAAATTAAAAATTCCACATTGAATCAAAGTAAAGGCTGCACACACTCCCTCCATAACTCCATTACCGGCGGCCCTGAAGGGCAAAAAGGCAAAATTGAGTACTTTTTATTTATAAATTAATCCTGTCTTATTTAACGATGTTTCCTTTTATTTTAACTTCAACCTTTTTTTTTCTTTTTTTTTTTTCCCAAAGGTGCCTTCTTTTTCAAGTTGGCTCTTTTATTTCAAAGTTGGCTTGTATAGGCGTAGTCGGTCCTCAAGGCCGCTGTAGTTAAGCGCCTGAAAAACCCTGGTGTGTAACTATTTTCACACGCTATTCATTACAGTAGGATGTGTTTGGGAATGTAGACAATGACCAGGGACGACAATGACCCCGGGGGCAGGAGCGATCACAAAGGATCCGGTGGGATTTCATTTTTTTCCCCCCAGAAAGTGATTATCGACATTGCGAGGTTGGCTTGAAGGTTGCAGCTGGATTATTATTAGTAATATCTGTTTTAATATCTTCTTTCATTTTTTTAAGAGAAACTATACATTTTGTTTTTTTTATGAAAACCGGATTATTTTAATTCAAAAACTTTATTTCTATTTTAGTTTTATTTTAAAATGTTCGATTTTGAAATCAGTCTTGTTCAGAGACCAGAGACGTGCGATTTGAGAAGGCTTCAATAAATATTAGTATATTTAATAAAAAGTATTTAAGTCTTTATTTAAACCTCAAATTTGAGTTGCAGTAGAATTTCTTTTTAATATAAAAAAAATACAAGTGGTATGTGAGAGCATTTTATTTTATTTTTTTACATAAAGAAGTCATTTCTACAACCCGTCACTTATATGACACTTAAAAGCCTAAAAAACTCAAGCGGGACAGATCCGTGCCAAAAACACAGCACAGGTCAATGACTTTTATAAAAAAAATTTTAAATGTCAACATTTTTTTTGTTTGTTTTTTAAAGTAGCGATGCCTGCGATTTTGATTGCATGGAATTTAACTGCACACTCATAAATGTGTTTTAAAAAATATACAGCGCCATCTGTTGAATTTTGGAATGAACTAAAAATTTTTACGTGAAGTGCGCGGAATGAAGGCGTGAACGCGCGTTTATTAAGTAGATCTCAACTGCACACTCATAAGCACGTATTAAAAAATGTACAGCGCCACCTGTCGATTTTTTTTTTTATGATATAAAGGCGCTTTCCATTTAAATTTCAAATCAGCATATCGTCTCTTTATCCGACTGCAATGAAACAAAGCCCATATGTTACCTCAAGCTCGGCCAAATGCACCTGTGAAAATCCCATTAAAATTCATTCAATAGTTTTTCTGTGATGCGTGCACAAACAAACAGACAAACAGACAGACAAAAAGTCTGAAAACCATTCCGATGTTATTATTATTACTATGGGAGTTTTAGGTTTATTTATTTATTTATTTATTCATTATATAATCATAAAAGAACGTGGTTTCTTTTTTTTTTTGTTAAATTGTTTTGTTTTGTTTTGTTTTTTATTTACCATTAAAAAAACATATATATAATTTATATTTTTGATATTTATTTGTATATTATGTATACTTTCTTTTTATTATATATTATATTATATATTATATTATTTATTATTATTGTTATTTTATTATATATTCTTTATATTTATTATATTTTTTCTGAAAAACAGATGTTTGTTATTCACTACAAAAACACTTTCTTTATAAAAGGTTGAGATGACTTTAACTACCTTATGTAAATAATTGTATCGTATGATGATTTTATATCAACAGTTTCAATATTAACAGGTTCAGTTTATCAATATTAACAGTTTCATTGATGTGTTTCATCCTTAAAATCTACCATCTGTAGCACACAGTACAGACCATCACTCCCATCAGTGTTAGTGTATCAAAGTGATGGTTATCAGTGAACCTCGAAAAGATGCACATTAGAGAAAGAAGAAAAAAGAAAACATTGTGTGTAACATGAGTTGTTCTTTGCTGCTTTATGACCTGGTGGGATAAAAATGTCTCAGATGTTGTCTCAATATTATATAAAAAGTCACAGACCTTATTAGGCCTGAGTTACAGCGCCATCTAGGGGACAGGAACTCATTTGCACCCTACTAGTAAGGCTTAATTATACAGTAGCATCTTAGATGTTGCCTTAAGTCTCTTTAGCTCACCTTCATGGGAAGCATGTAATGAGATATATTGAAGAAGACAGTGCTGAGATAATCAGGGATTAGGGATGATCAAAAAAACAAAACAAAAAAAAAAGAAATGTCATATCAAGAAACATGAGCATGTGTGAAAATGTCTCTTCTCATCGTCTGTATGGATTTACCCTGTATAGAATTTTCATTTCAACGCTCTAATGGTATAAAACATTAGGTAACATGTGCTGTAGTATTACCACCTCACAGCTAAAGATCCTCAGATCCACTCCTGAGCTCAGGGTTCCTTTCTGTGTAAAGCTTTACAGAACATCTTCTCCATGTGTGGTTTTACGACAGGTTCTCCAGTTTCCTCTCAGAAACACGCCAGTACTTGAATGGCCTGTCGAATGTTAAATTGTCCCTAAGTGTGAATGACAGTGTGTATTCACCTTATCTCCAAGGACACCAATGTTTCTGGGCTAGACTCTGAGCTAGAATACACAATGACTGAAACGGGTATAGAGCACTTTACTGAAAAAACGAATGTAGAAATAATTGCACCCGTTCACAAACATACAGTATACCAGACGTTTTGTTGTAGACTTCTCGTCTGATATGCGGATGGCCTTCGGATTCCCAGTCAATGCCACAAAACTAGCCACGCGGGGGATGTAGGGCACCTGGTCCAAAGCTCTGGTATAAAATGAATTGGCCAGGAAGGGTGTAAAAAAAAAATAAATAAAATAAAATAAAAAAATAAAAAAAATTAATTTTTTTCTATTTTACATAATTTTTTGTAATATTGTAAATTGTACATTTGTACATTAATCTAAAATTGTATGTTAAATCTTTCTATCTCATTGTCTTTCTATTCTATCCTACCTAAACAGGTCACATAAGCATTTCACTGTATATCATATCTATATGGTGTCATGATCGTGTATGTGAAAAATAAATCTGAATCTGAAAGAACAAATACAACAATCAGACTAGTTATGCTTTGTAACGAGAGTTGTCAGGTATTAACAAGTCACCATTCAGCTAACGTATAATAACATGTTACAATATATTATATGTTATAATAAAAAATAAAAAAAAAACATATGTTTCTTGCACTCATTCTAGACATTCTAGACATTCATGGTCACTTTGAACTTCATTTCCACACAAAATTTCCATAAATTCTATTTTTTCTATCCTTGTACAGCTAGGTTTTTCTTATATTTTTCGTATATTGTATATTTTATATTGTATAGATATAATATCCTCTCTTAGCTAAATGTACTTTCTATTTTCTTTTTCATATTTATTTCCTATTAATAGTTTATTTTAGGGTCACGGGCCATCGTCTAAGCATTTCACTGCATAGCATATTGTGTATGACTATGTGTGTGTGTGTGTGTGTGACAAAGAAAATTTGAATTTGAATTTAATCAATACAACACATTAAAAAAAATTCATGTACAGCATGTGACATTGAGTAGATTTGATTGTAGCCCTCTAGAGGGAGCCATGATTTAACATCCTGGCCTAAAAAAGGAGAGTAAATACTGAGGTCCGGCCATCCTGCGCCGCAATCACAGCATTCATCTCTCGACGCAAGACATTTTAGGAATTTTGTGTTAAAGTGACTTTTTCATGTGGATATTTTGTGTTATTCTGTGTTAGATGTTCTGGCTGCAGGTTTGGCATATTCACAGCCAG